>WAAD01025983.1:2393-21304 GCA_013389945.1 Fregata magnificens | reverse complement strand
GGCAGTCAAATGAACCCCCGCCCCCCCCCGCCCCCCGCCCCCAACTCTGACAATTTGCGGTACTAGGCAACTTTCTTTATAGGCTTTCTCGTAAATATTCCCTATATTACATATAAAGCATATCTGTGGGATGCACTGTTCATGCAAATTGCAGAAGAATTGTAATTCTTTTTTTTATTATTTCTTTTTTTTTACTGGCCATAGAAAAACACCCAGAAAGAGAGAAAAAGTTTCAATGCTGTGTGGTATTCAGTCCACTTCTTTGTTTGCATGTGATTGTTTTTTATTTTTCTAATAGTTTAGACAAAGTGNTAATTCACCTAATAAATTTAGGATTTCAAGTTTTCATTCATATTGTGTTTAACTGACGAGCTTAAAATAACTTGAAACCTGGGCAAATGTTGTATTTAATGTCTTGAAAAAGTTTTTTTTTTGTTTGGTTGGGGCCTTTTGGTGTATTTTTCTTTGCTTTTTAAGATACAAAACAATGGTGAAATATTGTCTGCAAGAAACAATCCTTGATGACAGATTGTTTTGGAAACTTGAAAATTTGAATAATTTATGATATTTTGTTAACTAATCTTGAACACTTAGCTACTTTTTCATGCATATGTGATCAGATGGCATTTAATGGAAGATCTCAGAATATTGTAATATATGCTAAATAGCCTTCTTTGGCGATTATATCCTTGTTAAGTGTCTGCTTGTAGAATTGCATTTGTCTGCTCCTGACTTTGAAATGGGTTTAGTAAGACAAACTCCCAAACACTGGCTGCTTTTAAAATATTTTTACAGTGTGGAAGAGGTAGTTGTAATAATCAGAGCACATTTGTACTGAACTCTAGTATGTCTTTCTAGTAGTGCTTTAAAGTAGGGTAGGTTGATTTTTTTTGTTGTTGTTACGGGGTTTTTTTAGTAGTTTCTAATTGCTAACAGAACTCCCAGCTATTTTACGCAGTCTAGGCCAGAACTGTAAGAAATGTTGGTCTCTTTAGTTGCAGTGCCATTTCCCTATGTTATTAGTACAGAAATGAGTACTCTTCTCATGGTTTCTCTGGTGTCACAGAAGGTTTTACTGATGCCTATTTTTTTACCATCATCTATCAACTATGCAAAACACTTTACCCAGGCATTTTGCTTGCTTTTTTATTTTCGCTATACCGCAAATATCCTTTATCCAGTATTATGTTCCCACTGAAAATATAGCTGTATTTGGCTGCATGATACAGACAAAGCTTAAGAAATGCCAAACAAGTACTACTTACATATTTTTACTTTATAGTTCAGAGTTTCTTCCTAGAAAAAAGACTTTGGTTGTAACATTAGTCTTTTGGGTTTTTTTCTTAACCTTTCAGAGATGCAACACGTGCTTAAATTAGAGATCCAACAAGATTCCAGTTAACTGCATCTAGTAATCTGATGAATACCCTATACATTAATATATAATTGCATGTTAAGCCTGTGTCTATGTTTAGGGACCACATCTCGTATTTAAGAGATCTCTTTTTTTATAAAGTTGTGGGTCACAT
Organism: Fregata magnificens; assembly: GCA_013389945.1. Lineage (NCBI taxonomy): Eukaryota > Metazoa > Chordata > Aves > Suliformes > Fregatidae > Fregata > Fregata magnificens. The sequence continues at coordinate 19,775 of WAAD01025983.1, read as the reverse complement.
GAAATGTAACAACTGTTTGAAATTGTAACTATGTTGCAGAGAATATGGTTGTCAGTGCCTTCCCCAATCTCCTTGCTTATAAAGATACAATGTATCCTCTTCTGTCTTTAAGCTCTTATAGCTGTTAATAAGTGCAGTAAGAATAGCAAAAAATTTCTTGTGTGTGTGTAAAAATAGAAGGAAAAAATTAAACAGATGTCAGCCAGAAGAAAAGCAAATTCTATATTTCGTGCATAAAAATATTACATTTACTACACAGTCAGATTTATATCTAGTATTGATTTCCAAAATGGAAATTAATCTTTTGTTCAACAAAATCACCTTAATCTGAATGTGCCTTGTAAACGTTGAAAGTAGAAGTCTGGCAAAACCAGCATATGCAGTTCTCTATATTTTGAAGTTGTCTGTGATCTTTTCCAATTCAGTAAGTTTCTTTTGACAGGGTTTATCATTTCAGGCACTGTGTTACCTCTGGCAGAGCTGCAATACTCTAACTATATTTCTGTGAGGTTTTGCATAGCACCTTGTTGTTGCCCTGGTTCTTTTGGAAGCGGTTTGGAAATTTCTGCCTCTGAATTTTGGACAACCTTTCTCATATCCTCATTTAATAAGTCATTCTCTGCCCCCCTCTGAGACACTGGTAATACAGAATTTGATGGAGCTACCTGTCCCACTCTGGGGGAAATAAAAATAAAAAAAAACCAAACCAAAAACAAAAGACCACCCAAACAAAAAAAACCCACACCCAACATACATATGGAAGACTTTTAACTATAGCCCTCAACTCATTGTTGGTCAGTGATACTAGGAAAGGAGGTTATATAAAAGAATGTAATAGGAAAAATAGTTGTGGAAAGGGCAGGCAGATTCACCTAACAGCTGGTAAAGCTCAACCTTTTAATCTGGATTTGAGATTATTTTACTGAAAGTTGCATTTGCAGCAGAGCTTGCTCTGCTAACAGAAGTACAACTTTGAACAACAGACATATCTTCTGCCCTGAATTCAAGACAGATGTGCAGGAAGTGAATGTACTTTAAATGCTAGTGGGCAAAATAAATGTTTATTCTTTAGTATTTGGCTATTAGTGACAAAGGAACATGAGAAAAACTTGGGTTTGTTTTCTTACTTGACTGCTCACACTGACACTTAGAAATGATGAGCTAGGAGAGACTTTGTCAAAAGTTGAATGAATTTCACTGGAGGAGGAGGATAATCTCTTACGTTGCATTATTTAAATGTTCTGTGCAGGAATTCTTCACGCATTGAAGTATCATGTAGTCTCAGTGGTCATAGGTCTAAGAGATGCTCTAAATGGAAGCAGTCAGGAAAGAATGACTCAAGATCTGGAAAATAAGACTAATGATTAATTTATCTTATGGAAGGTCCAGAGGTGATCTGAGCATTATTTATCCTAATAACAATGTATGTGTATAAGCATAATCATTTGAAACTCGTAATAAGGGTATCTTCCCAAAAGACATGTTACTGTTTAAAGTTATGAGGACAAAACTATACATGATTGGACCAAGTTGTTTGGACATTGTTATACTGGAAGGTAAACCAGCTGCCCAAAATTGTTACTTCTGTCCATTTCAGTTATGAAAAAAATCCTGGATGTAAGAAGACATATAGAACATTTTTTCTTTCAGGTGAAAAGTCTGTATTTGTTTGTTAAAGGAATGATCCATAAAGTGATTGCAGTCAGTGCAGGCTAATTACAAATTTGAAACTTTACCTGTTATTTCTGGCTTATTAATTGAGAATTGAAATTCTTTAAACATTTTTTCTTAATCAGATATTGTGCATTCAGACACCTAAAAACTTAAAAGACTATGTCTTAATCTTCCCCTTCCATAACCTTCCAACATGTGCCTAGATTCTCCTGAGACACCACCAAAGAAAGATTGATTGGTTCGGCATTTTTCTGTCCTGTAACCTAGCACTTCCTTGAATCTTCACACCATAATCCTCAGTCTTATTCCTCTATTTCTTCTTAGCTTTATGCTACCATATTCATTATATTATGCCTGCTGTTAAGATTGCAAGCTTACACATTTTATTTGCTTGTAATTACTTTACAAGCTCCTATTGTGAAATTACTGGTAAGGAAAACAATGGAATGCACAAAATGTGTTTTATAAAAGACAGACTAGAGTTAAGTTAGAGTGCCACACGTATGTACTGCTGCAAATGTTTCTATCGCTTTGACGCTGTTATTATGCCCACAGTGTTCTGTACTGAGCAGCCCAAAGTGAGTCTGGAGCCCTTGTCTGGCCACTCCTGCCAGAGGTAGCTAGTGAGGAAGGGCAATGAAGGACCTTGGAGACAGGTGGGGTTTCTAATGGATGTGGCATAAACCCCTGAGCTGTGGGTGAAGGCCCTGAAAGCCAGTCCTGAGTATTGAAAGCACACCTCAAGTCCTTTTTCTATCCTCTGAGATTTTCTGAAGCTTAGTTCACAGTGACCAGAGGCCAACAAAGCAATAGCAGCAGTTGTTAAGGAAAAAATACAACCTCGGTTATCGTTTTCGTTAAGTATGCACGCAACACGTCAAGATAACGAAGGACAGAAATATTCACATCACTAAGAAAGGAACTGAATGTTTTATGTGATACATCCTTTTGGAATTTACAATTAAAAATAAATTTATAGAATTAAACCAGTTTTCTATCATGCAAAATACATTTTAAAGAAGTTAGTTTTTTAAATGAGGAACATCATATTGAGTTTTTTCACAATGTTTGAATCAGCAGAGACTAATTACTGCCACATTGGATAGTTTGGATAATTAAAGATTTTTGTTGTTGTTAAGAACATATGAATGTAATTGACTAGAGAAGTTTTGTAAGAAACTGTAATTGCATTGTTTGTCTGTTGTTTCAGTTGAAACAGTTTATTTTTTTTCTTGGAAGTCTGATTAACTTTGAAACGTTGAAAGAAAAGTTTCAGGAAAGTTCTGTTCTCCCAAAAGAAAAAAAGCAATACTGTTATTTCTCATTTCTGTACCATGTAGTCACTCATAAGAGGGATGATTACAAAATTCTAAGCATAAAATCAACAAAGTCTATGCTATTAGCATTAGTACCATGCAAAAACTGGGGGGAGGGAGGGAGGGAGAAAAAGAGCACCTGGTATCCTTTCCATAGCAGAAATATTTTCTGCTGATCATACTTTTATACACAGAGATTTTAGCATTATGAAGATTAAGAAAGGCTTATTAATTAACTAAGACCTTCCAACAATGCAGTCACACATTTTTTCATTAAGTTGAAATGTTTAGAAGAAAAGAATCTTTGCTACAACAATCCATTTGTGATTTCTTCATGTCCTTGTTAGATTTGAATACATTTGTACACAGAAAAAATTTGTATAAAAAATTAATGCCACTTACATGTATATCACCATTAAAATCTAATTTAAATACAAGGTAGTTAAAATGAGGACTTAGTAAAACTTGCAAGGTGAATCCCTTTTTTTTTCTTTTAAATAATTTTTTTTCTTATAATTCCTCTTTTAAGGAAGCAATTAAAACTATATGCTATATTTGATCAAATGTAGATCTATCTAGCTTAGTACCTGATCTCCTGTGTGGATAAATGGGGGGGGAAGATGAGATGAGTGGCACTGACGGCTCATTACATAATTTTTATAGATCTCTATTTTATCTTTTTGCAGTAGTTGTCTTTCTCCAAATTGAAAAGTTTTTTTGGAATGACTTTCATATATGTTGTCTATTCTTTTGATTTTTCCTTGTCACCGGTCTACGATCTATAGTTCTCTTCCTTCTCTTTGCAAATGAGGTGACTAGCTCTGTATGCGATTTTCAAGATTTATGTGCACCATATGCCTATACCATGGTATCGCATCATCTTCTATTTCAGGCTCCATTTTTTCTGAATTGTTACTGACATTCTGTTTGCCCTTTAACTGGTGCTAATCATTGAGCTTATGTTTTCAGGGAACTATGAAAAAAAACCCCAAGTGTCTTTTTTGGGGCAGTAGTTGCTAATTTTGTATCCATCACAGTGTTTTTACAGTTTGGGTTCTTTTTTTTTTCCATCTACTTTGCATGTATTGACACTGAATATTTGAGAGATCCTTTTGTACATGTTTGTGGTGAGCTTTAAAGTGGCCAGCTTTTATCATCTGCCAACATTACCACCTCACGTTCATTAAACAGCACAGGAACCTGCAAAAATCCTAGTAAGGCTCTGCTGTTACCACTCCATACTTTGAAAACTGTTCATTCATTTTTGTCATTGATTTCCTTTTTTTTTTTTTTTTTGAGCAGTTCTTATTTTTAATCAGAGTAGGCCTTTCCTCTTATCCCATGACAGCATAATTTTTTCTGAAGCCTTAGGTGAGGATTGTGAGGAGCCTTTTGCAGATCCAGTATCAGTCTGATCACTCTTACCAGTGCCTTTGTTGACTCCATTAAAGCAGCACTATTTAATTTGTTGCTCATGAGTGCCTACTACAAAATGACATGCTACCTCTCTTTCTCATTACATTGGTTTATCTGTATATTCTTTAAAAAAGCTATTCTTCCATATAATACATAGACATTTTCCAGGCACAGAGTCAGACTGACTAGTTTGCAGTTTCCAGCACCATCTTGGGAATCCTCTTAAAATTTGCATTTGTATGTTCTGAAACTTGTTCAATTTGAGATAGTGCCCAAAACATGTCGCTCAAGAAGTATAGAACTTGTCTGAGAACGTCTTTGACCTTTTCTGTGGTTGTGAATCCTAACACAAATACTTTGTTTAACCTTTTCTGATTGTCTGTCTTTTGTGCTCTTTTTACAGCCAGATTATCTGCACACCCAACTGTTTCCTGTCAGGCTTCGTACATCTGATGTGTTTGAAAGCAGTTCTATTACTAGCTTTATGCACTTGGCAAGTTGGGTTTAGACCTTTTAGTTCTCATCCAATTTACACTGAACTTACGAGACTTTGCTTTTCTATTTTCTTTGGCTGATTTCCACTTTTTGAAGAGTATCTTTTATTTACAGGTGTCCCCCATGCTCTTCTGTTTAATCATAGATGTGGTTTTGAGGAGTAGAAATACTGGGGGTGTGAAAAGACTAGGGGGAAAAAAGGGTGGGTTTGAATTTTTCAGTTGATGATTTTTTTTTTTCTCTGAACCTCTAATGCAGTGTCTGTAAGCTTCCTTCTGACCTCCAAGCTTTTTTACCCTTTAACTGGCTTCTCATTTTAATGTAATTCCTCCTTGTAATGTCTAATTTTGTGGTGTTACTTTCAAAAATCTTTTCCCCCTGTCCTGTAAAGAAATTTCATTTAAGACTGTTATGGTGTCTCCAACTGTTTTGTACACTCTTCAGAAGTAAACCAAGTGTTGCTTCTCCTCTTTTGTTTTTTCTGCCTAGTTGCTTTGAGTAATAATTGTAATATCCTAAAATTTAGACTCTGCGTGATGTCTCAAAAATAAACTTAACAGGTTAAACCTTCTGCTATTACGTTTTCTATGTTGCATATTATCTTACAGCTTTTACCATTTAGAAGTCATTATTAACATGCTTGTGGAGTGGTCTGCAATAGGGTACTAACTGCGTTTTTTCTATTTAAGCGTGAACCCCCTCAGTCGGGAATGTGGTAGATCTGTTGCAATTGATTGCTTTATCTTAACTGACTCATGCTTCCTTCAGTATTCGTTGCCACTCTTCTGCAGTAACCAGTCGGGGCACCATGCACAGCCTCGTGTTATTAGCGCCACCCTGATTCTCTCCCTTCTGTTCCATTTGGAACAGCCCTTTAATCCGCCAGGAAATACAAACCTGCCGATTGCAAACGCTAGGTGCCCGGACACTTGGTGGAAAGGCATCGCAGACACAGCCTGGACTGTCCCCGTTGAGCTCTGCCTATCTGGGTCGTTTTTCTGGCTCCTCTCCCTTGGTGTACAGCTGGACTTCCCTCCGCTCCGTCCCCGCCAGGTGAGGGGCCGCGCCAGNCCCGGCTGGCGGCAGAACGGAGCCCGCCGCCCCACCGCGCTGGCTGCGCCGGGCGAGGTGCTCGACCTTGCGGCTTCGCCCCGCTTTCCAGCTTTGACTGAGGCGCGGCTTCTCGGCCTGCTGCTCGCCCAGTGAATATCCTCTTCTGACAAATAGTTCTGAGTGTAAGGAAGAGAAAGGGTGATGCAAAGACGGGAGAGTGACTTGTTTGCTGTGTCCATCCATCATCTATGGTAGGTAGGGTAAGAAACAGCGCAGGGAAAATTATGGATTTCTACTGCAAAAATTGTGAAACATTTAGTCCGAGAGCCTGCTGCTTCTCGTGCTCGAGCCGTTGTGTCGGTGTTCCTGTACCTGTCGCTTTATGAGGTACCTGGGATTCTCCTACTTTTTTCTCTTCTTTCTCTTGTTTTGTCATGATCCCTAGACAAGGAAAGATCAAGGTTATTTCCATTGTTCTGCTGTTCCACAGGAAACCTTGCCAAGCAATATGTGTTAGATTCTATTTCAGTGTAATGTGTTTTCTGTTTTTAGTGAAACTGCAATTGCGTTAGCTACCTGGACATGAAATATACCTCAGTGGCATTGAACTGAAACAATATAGAGTGCCTCTTGTAATCTTAAAGTCCTCAGTAGGCCAAATCCAGTCGTGATACTGAAATAAATACACATAGGTGATTCCAAATAACATTTGATTTTTCTTTTCTTAAAATGTATATATTTTGGTTTTCCCACATATCCAGGCATTTGGTTTTGTTGCAATCCCAGCCCTTATTTCCTTGAGTTATTAATACCAGCTTTTGAGAAACACTTTGGAGCATGAAAAAAAGATGGAACTTAAACCATAAACATGCATCCTTCTGCCCTTAGTTATCACAGTATTGTGATTTGAATTAGTAAAGCTGTGTCATTTGTCACCTCCTAGCCAAAAATCTTTTTGCATTATTTTCATAATCCCACCACACTTAGAACATGGACTACGTATCACAAGATCATTACATCATTTTCTTAGCATCTGTAGCTCTTTAATACTGTAACTTCAGAATATTTGGTGAAAAGCTTAATGTGTGTTAGTGTGGTGAAATCCCTGGTGTTTATCCAGACATCAGACTGGGCAGACGTGTAGAATACCAGGCTACAGCTAAACTGCTCTCTGCTGTGCCAAAATAAAATTTTAATTTGATTTAGAGAATAAATTGAGAGGATGTAATTTTATTTCAGTGAGATATTACCATCTGACAGAGGGAAAGGGAAATTAGCTTTTAAAGGAAACCTCTCAAATGTTTTGTGTTTGTAATTCTTGAGCAAGAAAATTTGTATTTGGACTTGATTGCAACAGTTGACTGTACAGCAATTATAGATAAATGGGGGACTTGCTTTGCCTGATTTCTGAATCCCCTGTAAGTTTCCATGAGAACTTCAGAGGGATCTAGCAAAGGGCAAACACACAGCTCAACTCTAGATTTTTAGAAAAAGCATTCTAAGCATTTAGTCTGTCTGCTAAATAAAGCAAGTCATATAATATTGTCTGCTAATTCCTGCCTCAAGCCATTAGTCTGTATAAATATGAACATTTTAGCAGTATAAATGATCTTGAGTTCCAGCTGAAATTCTGACCCTTCAACCTTTTCCTGTCTTTGAAGTCACTGATAGTTTTGTCGTTGACTTTGGTGAGTCTAGGATTTCATACAAATACTTTAGGTGATGGAGAAGCCAATGTACCCTATGAAACATTGCTCAAAAGCTTACTTTCCCTCATTTTTAACTTTTAAAATATTCTTTCTGTAGTGAATTTGTCAGATTAACTTACAGACATCCTTCATTCTCTTCTACTTTTGGTCTGTGAAATTAAGGAGCCATCTACTTTCAGGTATATTCTCATGATGGTATGCGCAAGAACTGTAATCAGGTTGCCTCTTAACTTTCTTCAGTATAAGCTAAATAGATCAAGAAATTCAACAGAAAGACAAGTTCTTGAGGTTATTCTGCTATTTCCTTTGACAGTCTCTTTGACATTCCACCAACTATAGCTCTAGTCCAAAGATTGTTTTGGCTCCTAGTCACTCCTTGAGAGACGAGGAGTCTTACATTAATTATTGATCATGACTACTAAGAGTGTAATCAAGACAGTTCTTTAGGTAAGTTTGAGTCTGCTCAGGAAAGAACAGCTCTCCCATTAGCATTGCCATATGGGCTTCACTGAGGATTAATAACTATTTTTAATATCTTTCTTTTCGGTTTTGGTAAAGATATATTTCGTTGCAGTAAGCTGAGAGCAGATTCCTATGGAAGCCTAGGATACTCTCCTTTCTGGTGGTCTTTCATGAGCCATTAAATTTTCAGATCTACGAGTTAGGCAGTTGTTAACTCATTTAGTGTTGACACTTAAGTAATTTAATGTAAGTATTCCAAATTGCCAACTGGACACACCTGGAGCTCCATTGACTATATACTAACTCTGGGCAAATTGAGAGCACAAAAGCTAAGATCCTAAGTTAGCTGCTTAATGTAGAGAATATACTTTTTGGAAAAAAGGTATGTTTGGTATCTACCCTGCTAACTTTATCAAATAAATATGCAGAGTGCTATATAACTGTATAAAACTGGTACATCCTTGCCATTATTATGAGGGATGAATTGTGGTCACTTCATCTCAAACAAATATAATAGCAAAAAAATCAAGAGGTTCAATGGTAGATTAGAAGAATGATTAAAGAGTGGAATGTGAATAAGGAACATGGAAAGATTGGGGACTGTTCAGAGCTGCTCAGGGTCACAGAGTGAGGCAAATAGTTCAGAGATCCTACACGAAAAATTTGGTGTCTTTCTAGTGATTATGACATTACAATAAGCAATAAATGATTCTTCCAATAGTTGGAATAATTTTAACCTAAATTTATTCTTGACTTTGCACTACTTTAAACCTAGATTTCATCTTTGCCAGTGAATTACTAGATGATTCCAAATAAATCTCTTCCTCCTCCTCCTGCATTTTCTTTATCATTTAGAATGAGCTCCCTAAAGCACGAAAGAAAAAGCTTGTCTCTTTGCTTACGTACTGGACTTCTCAGAGTTAGGCATGGATTTGTTTACTTTGAGCTACTCTAACGAAAATAGATAAGGTCGAATTAAACCAAAAGCCAGCAAATTTGAATTCTGAAAAAATCCACGCGTAATTAAAAGTCTCAAATGGTTTGAAGCCTGAAGGCTTGTATGTATTCCAAACAAATCTTACTAACCTCTTCCAGCTGCACTCAGTAAGAGATGCTACCTTGTGGTGCAAAGTTTGACTCGCATATGTGCTTTGACTGTCAAGGTTACACCATCACTGGTACCACAATTAGCCTCTGGAACTCACAGACATAATGTCATTGAAACAGAGATTGAAAAGCATTAGAGCCTATGTGGATCTAAAAGAAAAGTCAAACACTAACACACAGGGAACCCAAATTTTATTTCACTTGACTCATGAATACAAGGCCATAAATCATATCTGCCTGCAGACAGATTGATACACAATGTCAGATCTACTGCATATGTGCCTTGCAACCAATGTGTTTGTGCAGTTTGTTTTTATAACGTGCACTGTAAATACATACTGTCATGTAAACATCCCAAAAATATATTCCTCGGATATCCTGTTCCAGTAGTCTCCCCACCAAAAGTGATATAGTTGATAGGTATGACAAGTTTCCTTTTGAGAACCTCTAAACGGAATGCCTGTGGCATGCTATACTACCTTAACAAGAAAGTGAAAAAGCTTAGTACAAGCTGATATTGAAGTAAAAGCCAATAGCATTGGTTTTTTTGTAGCAGTAATTTTATTTTCTGTAACAGAATTTCTCACATGTGAAATATATCCTTATGCCAATGATTGATTTTTATATTAAAATCTTGTTCTTGAAACACTTTTTAAAATACATTTAAGGGACAGGAAGTTTGCCTAGAGAACAACAAACCCTTACTATAAGCATAAAGCACAATTTTTGAAAAAAAAAAATATTTAAATGTGCCTTATATCATTTGCATTTGTGTATTATGCTAAGCCTTAAGCAGCGTTTTGGGAGTTATCATGGTAATCCTTTCCAGTTTGTTGAAAATCTTGAATCCTGCCAGTCAATCCTGTGCTTCAAATTCACTCCCCAACGACTAGCCCCTGGCAGGTTCATTGAGACTGTTTGCTCCTCTATGCACTATAGTTTAAAATAAGCATAATCTGGTAAAATGCCAGTCTTTTCTCAACCTTCCTATATCCCACACCCATGGTTTTTTCACCTGCCAAATTCAAACAAATCTTATCTAAACAATTAAGATAAGCATTGAAGTACTCTCTATAGTCAAATCAGCAAACCTCTCAAAACCAGGACTGAAATACAATCTCTCTAAATTAAACAGTCTACAATGGCAATCATGTTTGTATTTAAACATTTTATTCTGAAAGGATTACAGCATTGGTCTCCATTTTTTTTCCTGCCTAGACAAGAAGGCGACATACCGAGTCAAACAAAATATATTTGTTCTCTAAGAACTGAACTTGCACACTTTTTATAAACAAACTGTATAGGTGTATGAAGTTAGACTTCACATAATCAGTAACTGCTGTCCTTAACATAGTAGGCAATTGTTTGAAATGTATGTAATGTAACTGTTTATATTAACTATGTATAGCTATATAAAAAATCTAGTTAGATATTCTGTTGTATGTGTATATATATATATATGTATGTAAAAAAACTCTATCGATACAATTTTATTGCTACATATTAGGGATAAAACATTAGGGAATAGGAATGCTAAGGACAAATGTCTAAAAATCTGAATTATGTTTATAAGAGAAGAATCAGTATAAAAAGTGATACTAAAGATTCACTCTTCTTGATCAAGTCTCCTACTTCTGTTACTTCAAATTTTGCAAATGCATGTTCTTACTTAATTGATTCTTATTTTATTACTTCCCAGAAATGTGAGTGCATGTTCTTGAAGGTATTTAAAAATTGTAAGTCCTTTAAAAACAATCTGAAGCAACAGCTAACCTTACTCCATGGCTTCTGCTTGGAAATTTTGTATAATGTTCTGGCTTCTTACACAAGCTTTAGATCGAGGTGAATTAATGCCACAGTAAAAATGTGTGCAAGCAGTTCTAAGTGCTGTTTCTTGCCTCTGATCCATACCCTATGTACTTGTGTTGAAGATCCAATCTCCATTGTGCTTTGTGCACTTAAAGTTTTCATCCTGAGAAGGTTAGAGTATTTGCTAATAGATAAACATATCACAAAGGCACTGAGGGCAAGCAGGTAGGTAATAATAAAAAATGGTTTAATTTATGCTAACTCTACCCAGTGCAGACATCCCCTACCTATCCATTATCAACAGGGTTTTTTTTCTGCAAGTTGTGCAAGTCCAGATCCTGCTGTTTAAAAATTCTTTTATTTCACCTATTTTCTGAGAATCTTTAAAAATTATACGGTCATGATACTTGTGTGTTTTGCTGCAGCTCCCATTAGCACAGGGACATTCAGTTTTACCACTCTATTTTCCATATTTATGTAAACATAACATTTATTTCAAAGAGGCCCATTTGGGATTTAACTTTCTGCCTTAGGAGATTCATATGTCTATTATTTGAGATAAAGAAGAATCCCAAGAAAATAGCAGTAGCTGTCAAGCTGTTGGAAGTATCACAGACAAAAACATGACCTTGTGCAGTAGGCCTGTGTTAGATGAATGTGGCCAATAAGCTCACATGGAAAAACAACAACAAAAAAAGAACAAAGGATAGCAATTTTTGAAGTCGTGGGTTTACTATGTAACCAATAAAAGACTGCAAAATTTGCAGTTTAGTTGATTTTTAAATATAAAGTTGGATTTAAATCTGGGTTTACTTTGCAAGTATCTTGATATTGAGGTTTAACAAGGCCAAGTGCCGGGTCCTGCACTTTGGTCACAACAACCCCATGCAACGCTACAGGCTTGGGGAAGAGTGGCTGGAGAGCTGCCTGGCAGAAAAGGACCTGGAGGTGCTGGTTGACAGCCAGCTGAACATGAGCCGGCAGTGTGCCCAGGTGGCCAAGAAGGCCAACAGCATCCTGGCTTGTATCAGAAATAGTGTGACTAGCAGGCGTAGGGAAGTGATTGTGCCCCTGTACTCGGCACTGGTGAGGCCGCACCTCGAATAGTGTTCAGTTTTGGGCCCCTTACTACAAGAAGGACACTGAGGTGCTGGAGCGTGTCCAGGGAAGGGCAACAAAGCTGGTGAGGGGTCTGGAGAACAAGTCTTATGAGGAGTGGCTGAGGGAACTGGGATTGTTTAGTCTGGAGAAGAGGAGGCTGAGGGGAGACCTTATCGCTCTCTACAACTACCTGAAAGGAGGTTGTAGTGAAATGGGACTTGATGATCTTAGAGGTCTTTTCCAACCTTAATGATTCTATAATTCTATGATATTGCATCATACCATAACCTTTATAGCAGCAAAGGAAGCCACTGCACTTTGATCTTTTTCTAAGGCTGTCTCGGCTCTTCTGTTGATGAGAACATTGAGGCAGATGTTTTTTCTTCTACTTCTGAATTGAGCAGTTCAGCTGTCATTCCAAGGAACCTGATGAAAATGTCTACACTGAGACTTTTTTCCTGCTTTGCTTGAATTTGCGTGTGTGGTGTTCTTGCATTTTCTTCCAAAAACGTCTGTCAGTGAAGGCTTCCATTCTGTATTCAGTGAACAAACAAACAAGTTCATTTATTCTTTTTCTCTAATTTGTTGCCAGAAACATTTCATAAGTTGATCAAGCTATATACTGTCTGACTTGTGTTTCTTGTATCAGAATTTTCCATTGCTTATGGTTTTGCCAGTATGTTAGTTTTTTAACGTTTTTTGGACCTTTTGACGTTTACTACCTGTACGTTGTTCTTGGAGCAGCTATTTTTTTTTAATTAACTGAGAAATAATTGTTCAAGGAAGATCATACAATGTGACACACTTGACCTATTAATCTACTCATGTGCCTTTTTTTTAATTCCAAATATCTGTTTTAGATATTTGAAAAAGAATATAAGTCTCATCACATTTTCAAGTACAATTACTTGAAAATATTTTAGAAGGTTGAATGATGTTTAGTGCTACAGTTCTGCCTCAAAATTATGTAGTAATTTTGAGACTATTTATGTACAGCTTATGGTTTCTATATAATACAGATACAGGTTCTTAATAAAAACAAAGTCCATTTTTATTGTAAAACTGGTTGATGCCTTTTCTGTTTCTTTCACTCTTCAGCTTGGAGTAACGTTCCTGGGGTATAGGTGGTTTAATTGTTAACATGGAGCAGAATTATCTGGGGATGGAAGTTTGGAAAAAGTACTAGGGAAGTCGTAACCTCTCTGTATCCCGTAATCTTGCATTTGAGAGTCACAGGATGGGCAGAACAGCTGTGAAACCCCCAATCTGTGCCTCACACAGAACTGTGTGATGAGTACTGTGATTATCTGCTGTAGAAGTAGGAGGTCCTTGATTCAGTAAAGAAGAATCAGTTTGCCTTTGTAATTTGCTGAGGTGACTGACTGTTGCTGTCATTTCACAGAGGAGATGTGAAGTCTTGCAAAGACTCTTGGTGCTCTTCTGGAGAAAGAGAGCAGATCTGAAAGCGAAGAGGCAAAGATGTGCAGGAGGAAAAAGGAGTGATACTGCTTGGTTTTTGGAGAGTCATGGAGAAGTCAATTGTGGTGGAAATCAGCATGAAGAACTTGGGTGGGTGGTTTACCTGTTTGTCTCCCTGAAGCATGGATCTGAATATAGCAGGATTGGTTCAGAATTCCTTTCGCAAATTTGAGGTGGTTTTTCTTCAGCTACTGCTTCTTTCTGAGGAGTTAAACAGCAATCTGTTACACGTCAAGTAGGATTTGGAAATTGCTTAGTCAATTTTTGGAGAGACAGGAGTTCTTCTAGGAGGTCTCAAGAAGAGGACAGTCACTTTCAGATGGAGTCCAGAGACAGAAAAGCTTAGGAAGCATACTTGGAAAGGCCAGAGAAATGGAGCATGATTTGAAACCTGCCCTGAGAAAAGAGAAGACATAAGACTAAGATTTCAACTGAATACTAGTCTTTTGAAAGTCATCTATAAGTGAGATTGTGCTAATGAGAGTTTTATGACGTAAAAGTTGGATCCAAAATATCGGGTTGGTAATTCTCTTTCTTCTTCCTGAAATTCTACTCAGTGGGAAATTTTGAATTTTGGTCTTTTCATTTTAAAAGGAAATTCCAGAGTTTTCGACTTGCAAACAGAATAGAGTTTCCAAGCACTGAGTAGCTGTAGGAAGTTGTCTTTTCTCTAACAGTTTATGTAAGTGGTATTGTTGGTGGACTTAGATTCATAGCCTCAGGCAAGTGTAGGTTTGCTGTGTCTATATCGCCTATCAATTTTGTTTTAGTGGAAGCTGGTAGTTCACGTGCTCCCAGATATATGAGTAATCAACAGTAATGATCTGTCTTACAATAAAAAAAAATTAGTTACTTCCTTCTATAGTCTTCCTGAGAATACACTGTGCATCCTCCAACTTCCTGCTGGTGTTTTCTCATGCATTTCTTCTTCAGGATTATATTTGCTGGCAAAAACTTTGATCTCGTTGGTGGCTTGGTTACATACTGTGTTCCCCTGAAGACATGTGGGTGGTGATTATTCATTGTGTTGGAGGGTTTTTTTGTGTGTTTTCTTTTTTTTTTTAAATTGTGTCTGTGTTCTAAATTGGCTTCCATGTATATGGGAGAAGGTCTGTCTATTCTCAGAGTTCAAGTATGCCTCTGAATATAGCTGTGTGCTTTACACTAACCTCACTTTTTTTTAGCAGCAATATTATCATCCTCTCAGGTGAAGTATCTTCTAAGGTGCCTAGCCAGACTTGCAAATTAATTGATACTGCTAAGAATAGTAAGTCTTTGCCTCTCTGCTTATATTTTGTTGTCCTTCCAGACTGAAACTAGTACCTAAGTTGGCTTTGTTAGTGTGAGTTTATGTAATTTATTTTTTGATTCAGTTTATATTGTAGAAATTCAAAATGGCATTGAAACTCTTCCATTCTGTTAAAACTTCTATATTCTGCAGTTGCATAAGAAAGATATAATTTCTGTCCCAAAGATACCAGTTTAAATTTCCATGTAGATTGTGATGAAAACAATGAGAATATCAGGAAAGTTTAAGACTTACAAGAGATTCCTGAAGCCTTTATTTTGGCTACAAGTCCTTTGAAATCTCTTTCTCCTCCTCTGTCCTTTATAGTGTCAAGCACTTCTTTGCGATTGCTCTTCAACCCTCCTTTTTACTGGGTGGATTTTCTGTAATCATCTGTTGACCAGTGCTTGCTTAAAAAAAGAAAAAAAAAAAAAGTTGTTGGTTCATAGTTCCTTTTATTTTTATCTGTGCATATTTGTGTATGTATCTGGACATACTTGGTTCAAATTTGATTTAATCATATCTATATATGTGTGTATATACATACTATTATATATATGTACATCAAGTAATTTTACAGTATTAGGGCTTGAAAGTGGTGCTAGCTAGCTGGTTTTATTGGCAGCAGTGGTAATACGAACGCAAGAAAATAGCAGAACTATGAAATCTTGAGGGTAAGAATTAAATGCCTGATGTGACTAAAAGACAGTTGTTGTTTATTAGACTAAAGGCCAACAGATATTCGTCACTGCTGTCTTACGAATATATCAGAAAGGCTGGATGATGTGCTGGCTATTAAAGATCATTTCATAGTAGTCAAGCCCAGGAAATGGCAATGTCAACTTTGAAACAAAAAAAACACTTTCTAAAATAGTGACATGGTTGAAAATATCCAGCGACTGCAAGACTGTTATAAACTGTTCTCCAGATGTTTGCATCAAAGTATACCGGAGTTGCAGTTCAGAATATTTTCATACAAGGAAATTAATGTTGGTCTATATTTTTCATCTTTATTTTGCCACCACATGTGGAATCCTTTGGTTAGATATTTGTGTAGTCATGTTGATTGTAGGGAGGGGGTATGTTTAGCTAGTAAGCTTGGCTGCGTAAGGAAACATAATTGTTTTTATCAGTTCAAATTGTCTAGATAATGCAATTAAATATGCAACAGTCATGATTTATTTTGCCAACTGTCGTGTTCTGCATGATAATGCTGCAGTACCGCCAAGGAACAGAAGATCATCTCCTGATTCCTCGGAATGGGGGGAGCACATTGAAAAATCCTAGTGAGATGCTAGACTGCTATTTATGAACATATACATCTTTACATGAAATATATAGAAATATATTTATCTTGGGGGGGTGGGGATTTGAAACATATATACTAGGATGTAATTTCTCCAAGTCCTTCTCTCAGACTGATTTGTTTTAAGCAGCTCCCTCAAGTATGTACGCTCTTCTGCATACCTGTTTTGTTGAAAGTACACAGACCTGGCACCATTGTGTTTGCCAGGCGTTCTCTTATCTCCTGCAAGCGTTTAAACAAAAGTGTTCTATTGCTCCCTGAGTAATCCGTGGGTGATCTTAACATTGAGCAAAAGTCAGAGCAGGAACTTATGCCATATTTCTTAGTGCAGGATTAGACAGTCTCTGGAAGGAAGGGGAGGGGAGTGGAGCAGGGAGAAGACAGCCACAACTCAAATAGTTGAAGGGTTGTGAGTGCGCTCATATATGAAAACATCGCGTAAGCATGCTGAAATGTAGGGATAACACAAACTGAGTTTCATAATACATCCTGGTTTTAATAAGGCTGTTTGTATATAGGTATTGACATATGTGTTTTCTTAAAGTAGAGCTCTCAAATCAATCTAGACCCAGTTTCTATTTGCATGTTAATTTTAGTCTCCAGTTCTACAAGGCAAATTTGGCATGTTTTTAAGCATGCAGATAGTCCTATTGAGCAACAGGAGTTATTAAATACAACATGTACTACAGTACCTTGTTGAGAGGGCATCTTTAAGTCTCTCTTGCAACAATTATTACACTCTGGGGCAGGGGGGGAGGAGTTTTAAAATATCCCAAATAATTAGTAGCAGACTTTTGCATGTGCCCTCTCCCCCAAAACAAAACAAAAAACATGTTGTTTCCTGAACAGTTAACTGTTACATTGCCATTATCTTTCAGATTCTCTTGCTTTCTGGTAAGGGAAAAATGGAAGAAAACCCTATATTTTTTTCATATTATTTCTGAAAATTAAAGAATTTCCTAATTATTTTTTGTTTCAGTCCTAAAAGTTAGGTTTGTGCCCTGCTTAGAGATACAGTGTAGCCTGCTTAGTTTAATCAAGATCAACGCTTCTTTGTTTATAGTTTTCTTATACTGTAACTAAAACTATGTCTAAGGCCTGGAAAGGGGAAACATGATGAGTCCCAGACTCAGAGTGGTATCTTTAAACGCTTTAGAGCAATCGGAA
>WAAD01025979.1:7383-19225 GCA_013389945.1 Fregata magnificens | reverse complement strand
GAAAGTCTTCATTTTCCTGTATTAAATTCCATCTTTTCAGTGACTGTTCTACCCAAAGAGTACTATGTGGCTGTTCTCTTTGGTTTAAGACAAGGAACACTGCATAAATTGACATCTGCTCTGATGATGCTTAATAAGTCTGGTGATGTGCACTTGTATACAGAGAGAATATCCCTCAGGTATACTGACATCACAAAATGAACATTTGATATTACGTGGGGATGGAGGGGGGGAGTCCTGACCTCAGTCAATGCATGACCTTTAACTGGGTGTTGCTGTTGCTCTGAGGCACCTCTTACTTGTGGGGAAGGCAGCAGAATTTGGAGTCTAAGTCAAACAGGAAGCTGAGTTCTTGAGGCGAGGAAGAGGAGGGACTTGTGTCCACCCACGTTTTCTCCAGTGTAGATGTCCTCTGCTGCTGCTGTTTAGTCCACTGGCAGCCTTCAAGGCTGTTATCATGAGAGGGTTAACTACTCCCACTCAGGCCAGCTGAACTTAGGGTGCAAATTGCCTCTTGAGCTCTGTTGTCTTTTGGAGAGAATTGTAGGTATTTGGAGCCCTTTGGATTCTTGACCCCATCCCTATGGCTACTCCCCACTCAGTTCCATAGTATACTGATCTCAAAGAAGGAGATGGTAATAAATATGAAGGATACTACCAAATTTGCTCCTCTCTCTTTTGTGTAGCTCTACCCCCTTTCTGCAGTTTTCCAATGATTTTGACTATCTGCTGCACCACTCAGCAGAAGATATGCTCCTGATAGGATCACAAGGTATATTTTGAATAAAAGAATAGAGAGAAAAAATTGGTCAGTTCTCAGCCATCTGGAAAACTTATGAACGTTTATGTGTTGCATGATAAAGGGATTTGTTTAGAGTGGCATATTAAATATAGTACGCTGGGCTGAGTTCCTGGATTCCCTCTATCCAAAAGGGTGCTGCCCAACTTGCATGCTCTTGCTCCTGCTTGGCTACTTTGGATTCTTTCGACAGTGTTAAGCATGTGTTTGAAAATTCGCAGTCTGAGTGCAGTTGCTGAGTATCTGTTTTTGTAGCTATGCTTTGTTTAGTAAGAGTTCATTAAATAATCTTGTTACTGTCTTTGCAATGGACAAGTGTTCCTAAAAGCACTTTGCAGTCAGTATTTTAGGAATCGCAAACCAACTCAAAGCTCAGGAAGCCTAAAAACTTCAAAAAAAGAAAAAAGCAAAAGGGACTTGCTTCAAAATACTGTAACCTCTTAAGTTACTCTTTATGAACCTAAACTATATATCATGCTTGTATTTTGAGTGTATCTTTTTTAATGGAAAAATGCTGATATTTTTAATAACTTTGTCATAAAATTCTTTATTGTCTTTTAAATTTTGTTGTGGGAAGAAATATGTGAAACAAAGCTGGCTGCCTGAAGACCTTGCGGAATAGTATTTTTCTTTGTTTCAGCATGTATTTATCAGTGACTCTTTGGTAATTTTTACAAGTAAATCTTTGAAACAAATAGCATTTGAATTGCATTTGAAAGGCCTCGTAATTTAGAAAGAAAATATAGCAGTAGGATGAATAATCTATTTCATAATAATTGGAAAGGAAAATAACAAGTAAGCTGGCTGAAACTTTTTAAATAAAATTTATTCTGTTGGAAAATGTCAATTACAGCTGAAATTTCTGAATTTTTTATAAATATATTTTGAAGTCCAGAGCTTTTTGCATAAAAGGGAACGAGACCTAGATTAAAATTGTAACCTCAATCTAAAAATCAATGTTATAATATAGGTCTATTTCATGGAAAAATAATATTAAAGAGGTTTTCTTTCTAATGATAAATACATGTTTATACAGTAGCTTCATTTTGCAAAAACAGTCATTGTTCTGTAGTCAACATAGAACTGCAGTACTAAATGAGACAGTTTTCATGCTACATAAACCTCATTAGACAAACTCAGTACTATTGTCCTCTAAGGAACAGACAAAAAAAGCAAAGAAAAATCTTACTCAGATTTTTATGTGTTTCAGTCCTGAGAAATCTGTTCTTTCATTGTTTGGGGAGGTTTTCTTCCTCCTCGATCTCCTTTCTGTTTTCTTAACTGTGGATTATCAGCCCTGGGGAACAAAGCGATGAGGTTATTCCAAGCTTACATATTCAGGCTAAATATTTTCTTAAATGCTCTTCTTTGATGTAAGAGAAAACAGCTTATGCGGCACTGATTGACATGTCATTGGCCACAGATACATTGTTAAAACTTAGGTATGTTGTATGTAGAAAATTAATGTATTACTGCAAACTGTAACTTTATAGAGAAAGAGCGTTAGTTTAGGAACTCATGATTACAATAGATAAAAACAGTCTAAGTCAGGAAAGTGAAGGGTGTGTTTTTCCTACTGAATTTTCTGCATTTCTTATAAGCGGAGTTGCTAGTTAAAACTGCAAGAATAACTAGCCCCCTTGGCAGTATACATAGCTTCACAAATTTAACCAATATAATACTGCCTTGCTGAATCTCCAGTGTTAAAAACTAAAAAGGTGAGGTCTATTTCTTTGGGGAGGACCTTCACAAATTAATACAGGGAACTTCTGTGTGGAGAGTAGTGGAGCTGTAGTTTCTAGAGTTTGATGCAATTGCAGTAAGCGTGTTAGTACTAACTTTTAATAAAAATATGCCATTTCAAACAGATTTAAAGGTACCGTTGAATGCAATTTCCACTGGTTTTGGTTTTAGGAAATTATTATTAATCATCACTATTTTCTCCATGATATATTCATTATCTAAAATATAACCAACAAACTGTCTATTTCTGTATTTTATCAGATTGTATTTACACAGAAAAATGTAGTCTAATAGTATTCCCTGTAGTGCCTCTGGCCTTGTGCCCAGAACTGTGGGGCTCTGAATTTGATAGTATTGCCTCGACTTATTGGCCAGTAGAGAATACTGTTAGGAAAAGGATGAACTCGTTTGTTTGTTTGGTTTGGTTTGGGGGGTGGGGGTGAGAGTCATTTACACATTGCTTATTAAAGTGTTTTCTCCAATAATTTATATAGAATTATATTTGTCACTATAGGAGAAAGTAAGGAAGAAAGGACTTTCAGAAACTGGATGAATTCACTGGGTGTAAATCCATATGTTAATCATTTATACAGGTAAGGCTTTTTTTAAAACAATAATTTGATTTCCCTTGGATGACGGGGGAAGAAAGAAGAAGGGAAGACGAAAGGGAAGTTGTGTTTCTACCAGAACAGTGATTTCCAGGTTTCCACACAGTGTCATAGGAACTTCAAAACTGGTCTGTAGAACTGCATTAAGCAGTATCTGACTGAGATACTCCACTCATGATCTAGAAATACTAGAAAACGTAAAAAGTTTTGATGTGCGCCCCTCACTCACTTGTACTTTGAATTATGTTTTTTAAAAAGTTGAGGTAATTGTGTTTTATAATGCGTGATTTTTATTTTCATGACATGAAATGACTGCAAACCTATTAAAACAGTCTGAACTATAAGAGAGGGTAGATGTCTGCAGAGTAGACTGTAAGAATCTATGCGGTGTGGTATTCCCTCAAAACAAAGGGCTTTTTAGCATGCTTTTTAGATGCTTCTGATCACTTTCAAATTGTGCCAGCAGTTGATTCAAATCCTATCAATAAAAGATGGGATATAGGGAGCAACTTGGAACATCTGCTTGCATGTATACTTGCTGTTAGATTTCATTGTTTCTGTTTTCTGACCTTTGTAAAGTGATACCATCTGCAGATAGCTTAATGTGGAGAATTTCATTTAGCAAGCAGCTGAAGGGGATTATCAGGAATGCAATTTATGATAGGAAAATAATACTTTTCCCTAATACCCTTTTTTCACAAGATAAGTATATCGGTGATATTGGTTTTGATTATTCTTTAGCAAAATACATCTGTAGATGCAGATAAAGCGTGAGTATTTAACATTTTGGAAAGTTCTGAGGAAACTAAAACTAGATCACTAAATGAAAACTCTTTAGCTAGATGTTTTATCTATGCCTACCCTATGAAAGCAATTATTTATTTAAAGGTGGTAAAACCAGTGACTGTGCTTACTTCACTGGGATTTGTGAAAATAATGAAACTAAATATATAATTTAATGTAAATAATCGCAGAAATCAAGCAATAGGATATAGGCCAGTTTCTCCACAGAACACCACAAATTTTGACTTATGTGACTGGAATTTTTCAGCAACTTAATTACACTTTGAGAAGTCTGAAGTACTTAACATTTTCATTCTGAATATGAGCTTTTGTACTTAAAAACATTGTTTTACTCTGGTTTAGTGACCTCTCTGATGCTTTAATAATCTTCCAATTGTATGATATGACTTGTGTGCCGGTTGACTGGAACCATGTCAACAAACCTCCTTATCCATTACTTGGTGGTAATATGAAGAAGGTGGGTAGATACTCTGTAATACAGTCCAGTTTCACTGTCTCCCATTGTGCTGTTTATCATAATCTGGGTTGTCTAGATTTGTGTGCTACTAAGACAGTCCTGGGGGAAAAAAAAAAAAAAAAAAAAAGGAAAATATCTTCCAGATATTATCCCAATGAATAAATAGCAGTTGTAGCATATATCACTTTAGTTTCTAAATGTTGACACCTTTTGGCAATATTTAATTTAGGGTCTAATTAGGGTATATAAGTAAAAGTTTCAGGTCTGACACAGCTATTGTTGCCTGTTGCTCTTAAATTGTGAGGTGTTTCCTCATAGAGCAGTTTTATATGCTGCCAGGAGAATTTGTGCAAGATTTGCAAAATCCAGGCTTTCAGTTAGTTTTGTGATCATTGTGAAGCCAGAAACGTAGAGGAAAAAAATTACTGTCTGTTTAAGAACAACACATTTCAATATTTTTCCAAATTCGGTTTTGATGTAAGTATATATTAATTCATTGACTTTAGTGGAAGTGAAATTGGTTTTCTCAAGTGTGACAAAAGATCATCATTGGAATCTTGCATGCTTGCATTTATAGTAAAAACTGTGTTATTTTAATCACAGTGCAGATAGGCTAGAAATCTTTCTCTAGCTCCGGATCTCACCATAGGTAACAGTAAGCCAAAGTAAGTCAAAATACACGTAGATTATAGGTCTGTATTATAGAATTATTAAGGTGTTTTCATTATTTGCACACAACATTTATTTTTAGATTGAGAATTGCAATTACGCAGTAGAACTGGGGAAGACAAAAGCGAAATTCTCACTGGTTGGTATTGCTGGACACGATCTAAATGAGGGTAATCCAACTCTGACTTTGGCTTTGGTATGGCAGCTGATGAGAAGGTAAGTTAGGCACAGCATACGATAGATATGTGTATATATACATATCTGTGCATGTGTCTATATGTGTATGTGTCTGTGTATCAAGGCAAATTAAAGCTAGTCTTCAGTTCACTCAACAGGTATTTTAGAGAGCCATCTCTAAATAGCCCTCTTATCTAAGATAAACTTTTATAATTTTTTTTTGTAGTTTCACATACTGTGTAGTGATTGAAACCACAACAGTGTGTAGGTATACGCATCCATTTACAGAGACAATTAAAACCTTATATACTAAAAACTGTGGTTAAAATTATAAATCCTGCAGAAAATAAAAAGAGCACAACATATTTCATGTTGATTCCATGTATCTTTCCATAAGTAGAGAGTAATTTAAATATTTGTAAAATCAAAAAAGAAAGATAAATAGGAAGAGGTGATGTATGCTATAGAAGTTAAAATGGGAAGACATTTTTGGGCCATCACAGCTATAGTAATGTAACTATCATAAAATCAAAATCTTGCTAGTGCACTGAGCAGGAAAAAAAAAATTATAAATTGATTTCAGTAAAGAATATGTTATTGCAAATATTTTCCACAAGTTAATTTTCTTACACCTACCCCAAAACACTCAATGCTTTTTGTTTCTCAGGCTGTTGTGATTCAGTTTTCAAGGTGACTTAGATGGTAGGGAGCCATTTAAGCTTATAAAGTAAAATCAGTTATGATGTGCTGAGTAAAACAAATATATGAAGAAGATGTGACAGTGCATATTATGAGTTCTGGGATATTATTTTATTCTTGCAACAACCGAAAAACTGATTTAAAGTACTAAATAGTTTATAAGGTAAGGGTACCTTATGGAGATAAGTACTTGGCATTGTTACTGTGCTGAAGTAATATTTTACTTTTGCTTGTAGCTTGATACTGTTAGTAGAGTCGAGTTCTACCACTCACTTTAACTCAGGCTCTTACTTTCTTTATTAAAGGTATACTTTGAATGTACTATCAGACCTTGGAGAGGGAGAAAAAGTAAATGATGAAATTATTATTAAGTGGGTGAATCAGACACTTACAAAAGCAAATAAGAAAACTTCAATTACAAGTTTCAAGGTAATCAAATTCATTTACTTTGCTTCTTTCCACATATAATCAGATCTGGGATTTTTAACCAGATCTGTTAACAATTTGGCTTTAACAGTGGCTCTCCCATCAGCTAGCGTAATTGTATAAGGAAATATTTCTGAGAGACTGTGAATCTTCAAAAGTACTTTACAAGTCTATTAATAAGAAACAAAAAGAAATTATAATTGCTGCTGTAAGATTCAAAACAAAACAAAAAACCCAACAACAACAACAACAACAAAAAAAAGGTTAAACTTTCAAAGGGGCTTCTGTCTGAAGTTACCAATGTTTGGGCATGGCATGTCATATATCTTCCAAATTTTTTGATATAGGCACTCTCATGCTTGTACAAACATGAAGAACAATTTTGGAAATACTGGGGGGCGGGGTAGAAGTCACCATGTTTAATAACGGCTGGTCAAAAAGATGTATTCGTGCGTGACAGCCAGGAGAGGGAGCCCAAGTTAACCAGCGACATCTTTGTCTTCATTGGAACTGCTGATGTGCAGCAGACCTGTACAAAACAGCTTTTCCCATTCAGCAAATATGAACAAATTGATAAAGGAAGCTTTTCTTTCACATTTTTAAAATGTTAAACACGAAAGAAGTCATATGTATGTCAGATGTGTCATGCTGTATGAATCTCATTCTTTAGAAATGGTAGATTAATAATTGCACTTGCATGCAAATATAACAGGTTCATTGTATACTCGAAACAGTAATGTCTGTGGTTCACAACAGGAACATAAGAACCTAGCAAGTTAAATATTTGAGAGCTCACTGTTATGAAATTCAATTAGGTAAGCAGTAGGCAAAATGTATTATCGAATAATTTTATAGAACAAAATATTTAATTTTAGTCTAGAAGGTAACTTAGGTCTTCATTTTCTTAAAAGGGATTGCCACTTCTCTGATTTCTACATAAATTGTAATAAAGGTGGTACAAATAAGTTGAAAGTAGGAAGAGAGTCTGTCCCAACATCTTGCTTTTGGTATGCCTGTGGTTTTTGCGGGGCCTTGGATAAGGAGCCACTGATGTACAGTGATGTTCTTCAGTATACCTTTTCTACTACTGATTTTTTTTACAACATTCACATATATATTGTCTTTCACAATTTGAATTTTTGTCTGTATTTTGGGCTTACTACAGCAAGCATGTTGTGTAGCAGAGAAAGCAGAGGTCCCTGATATTTACTGTGGACTATGAAAGCAAATTTCTGTTGACTTGCCATTAGTTCCAACAATAAAAATGACAAAGGTGTGTCTTTGGCTTATGGTCTTGGGGAGATACCCCATGCATTCAATGTCTTCAAGCAGATTTATATTACTATTTTTAAATGTATAATTAACGTGGGGGCTCTATGGGACTTCACTGAATTGGAAATCATAGTTCTGACCTGGTGGCGAAGGCAGCCATGTCACGTGGCTTATGTGCTGAGCCCCTGCAGGAACAGAGCCAGCCTCGCTGGCACAGTCTGCTGACTGTTGGTTTGCCATCATCAGCTGCTTATCTGCCTTAAGACTTGGGAAGAAATAATTGCAGCAATAGCACTTGCTGTTTTAAGAATAGAAAACACATGTCCATGTATTAAATACAACACGCAGACTGCTTGTCCTAGCTCAGAATACCATCTGAGTTGAAAAACTATAAAAAGATTGAGCCATAAACTACTGCAGAAAATAGTTCCATTAAAAGAAAAGGAGAAAAATAAAAGTAGCAGGGGAACGTAAATACCTTTTTGTTGTCTTGAAAGTCTGGTCCTTGAGCTTCTTTCAAAGTTCCCTTCCTTCCTTAGGGAAGGAGGGGAGTTTCTTTCATTAAATAAATTTAAACCATTTGTGTAATAATAATAATATCAACACTGAGTGTGAACTTTGTCATTTTTGATTGCGGAAAAGAGCATTAGACCTCATAAAAGGGTGAAAAACCTTCATGCAATAAAGTAACAAAACATGCTGCTGTCTTTCAGTAGGTGTGTAAGATGTGCTGTAGGGTTTTTTGCATTGTGAAGACAGAATAATCAAAGCAAATTCCTTATACTAATCCTTTGAGTCTTTTCTTTTAGGACAAATCAATTAGCACTAGTTTACCTGTCCTAGATTTAATAGATGCCATTGCACCAAAAGCAGTTCGTCCAGAAATGGTCAAGAGAGAAGATCTTTCTTACCAAGACAAATTGAATAATGCTAAGTAAGTTTTAAATTAATGCTTTGTATTTTCGTAAAGTGCAGGAGATGCATGAATTCATGGTATAATGAATGATTTACTGATTTGTTAGCAGAGAATATGCTAATATTAGTTGCTTTGTTTCAAATGGAATATATTATAAATTGTAATATTCTAGAGCTATTTTTCTAGCAAATTTAAAGTAGGGACTCAAATTCACAGCTGATGTGACTACCACCACTCCACTGCAATTAGTTCATTAATAGCCTGCCATAATCCATGTTGGTTTTGATAAAAATAAATGCTTTGATAACCAGTAGCAAAACATCTGCCAATACAGTTGCTAATACACGCTTTCTTCACAATACAGTTGCTAATACACGCTTTCTTCAC
Source organism: Fregata magnificens (assembly GCA_013389945.1). Classification (NCBI taxonomy): domain Eukaryota; kingdom Metazoa; phylum Chordata; class Aves; order Suliformes; family Fregatidae; genus Fregata; species Fregata magnificens. The sequence continues at coordinate 10,268 of WAAD01025979.1, read as the reverse complement.
AATAATGTCCATTTTGTTGTAGAGCGTAAATACTGACCAGGCATATCCTGCTATTAAAATCTGTTGTTGTTCTTGTGAATCTTGGCACACTAATAGATGCAAGGAAAATAACAATATTTATTTTGTCTTGTTTTCCAAGGTATGCCATTTCAGTTGCTCGAAAAATTGGTGCTCGTATATATGCTCTCCCAGATGATCTGGTTGAAGTGAAGCCAAAAATGGTGATGACAGTGTTTGCATGTTTGATGGGAAGAGGACTGAACAAAGTAAAATAATGAAGAGATGTAATATAACTTTCTGCCATGTTAAGCATGATGAATGCCTCGCAGTTCACAGAGTTCTGAAGCTTAGTATCAAACAAGAAAATTTGTATGCACAAATATACCCATTAATTATATTTTAATAATGTGTTTATATTAGTTAAAATTTTCAACTTCAGTTATTCAATTTCATAACACATTGATTATTATGGGTAATATTGTTTTCAGAACATGTTCATTACTAAATTAACATCACAGATTTGTATTGCTTTAAAAAAACCCCACACCATATCAATCAAGCTTCATTCATATTAGTTTCCATAGCTTTGTAAGAATCTGCATTGTTTTACATATGTTATTTCAGGACCTATTGTGAAACATTGTTTGATTTTTTTTTTTTGTTGGTGTTACTTACATGTAGTCATACAAGTCTCAAGGTGCATTCCAATCCTATTATTACTCCTAACTGCACAGAAGTTATCATCCTTGCCTTATTCTTTGAGAGCTTAACTCCTGTTGAAGCCAATGAGAGTCTTGCCATTGACTTCAATGAGAGCAAGTGAAGGCCTATGATAATGTCTGGAAACTAACGAATATTGATAAAGCTGATGAAACTTTTTTTGTGGGAATAATTTTTAAATACATGTAGTTTTGTTCTGTTACTGAGCAGGAGCTTTAATGGTCTGTGTCTTCAGAAAAAACAGCAAATAGTAAGTGGAAATGTAATCATGTCATTATTAGGTCTGCATATGTATTAGCTTTTGCAGCTGGACTAAACATCTTTTTTTTAATTTTTCATAAAATGTTGTATAAGAAATCAATAAAGAGCTGGCTAGTCCAGTTCGGGGTTTCACATTAATGTATTGCATTTCCTTATAGATTGCTCCTTTGATTCTTCCTAAAGTGTATATCATGTATGCAGAGGTTTTGTCTAGAAAGACTGGTGCATTGTCTGGATGCTATGAAGTCTGTAATTATTTTCTTATTAATTTTTAAGTAAGTATTTGTATTCCTTTCTCTGCAGCTGTAAATTTTCACCAAACATGTTGGAGCTGGACGTTTAATAAAGTTGTTACCAGAAGCCAAACAGTAAGAAAGAAAGAAAACTAAATAAAAATGAAAGAATTTTTTTTTTCTTAAAGCTTGAAGCTGCTACTTTCTCTCCCAGCTCCTGAAAACAGTCCTAAGTGTGGCAAAACCCAAGAATCATGATGAGTGAACAGTTGGACTAAGCTTTACATCTTCAGTATCTTGCATAACATACTAAGAGAAAGAAGATGCATCCATTTAGTTTCTATTATATGAGGGGATACTGGGAGTTGAGAGAATTAAGTGCTTAGATTTAGATCCATTTGTTTACTGGTTTGTATTGTCTGGGCAAGAATAAATTATTAACATTTGATAGTTACTTGGTTTCTATTCCCAGTTCCAAATGATGACCAAGTGTTGTACAGAATTTGCGTTTTTCGCCTTGATTCTGGAGACAAATCAGTCTAAGTCCTCATTCAACATAGGCTAAATTGAGGTTTACTTAATCTCTATACTGCAAGAATAAATGATGTCTTCTTGAGATACGCAGTTCTAAAGTATGACCCTTACTTACTCTCTAAGGGTCATGTTTACTGTTGTGTGAACTATTGCTGTAATGGTTTGTTCCCTTCAGGAAAAAATCTGCTACAATTATGTGACTCATTATGATATGTCCAGAATTACTTTAAACTTACTTTGATTAAATTGAAAGGAGTTTTCAGGGGCAACCATCTCATGCTTCTCAGCATAAAAGTTTGACATACAAGCTAAGAGGTACATGTTGAAGGGTAAATGACAGCTATCACCACCTGGAAAGAATTGTCTTCTCAGAATAATGTTAGTTTTATAGAGTGCAAGTGTTAACCAAGATTTTTCTAAAGGAGATTCAAAAAACAGTGAGTCAGACTTTCAGCTGATGTTAATCTTTAGCTCAGCTGAAAGTCTGAAGCTATGAACTCCTGTTCTGTGCCTCTACATGCTCCATACATACACTAAGGAAATGAGTGTTCGGTAAGTTCTTGCATCTCATACTGGAGTAACGCACAAAAAATTAGTTTGTGTCTGGTAGCTCATAGAGCATATAAATGTCTTTTTGAAGTTTAAGGACAACATGGCTCATATGGTTTCTGGAAGTCTTCACAGAAGAGGAAAGTGAATGAAAACCCGTTGAACGAGTATTTGGAAATTAGTGCCCTAAGCAGACGCCTCCCGTGGTGCTCATGAGGCCGGACAGCCCCACGCTGGGGTGAGCAGGGCCGCAGTTACGGTAGCAGCTGGGAGAAAAACGGATCTAAAGGGAAATGCAGAAATGGGGACAATCAGTAGTTAGAGGCTGGTGACGTGCTGCGGTGTGTTCTCCGCACCTCACCGTGGGGTGAGACGAGGAGCTCCTTCGAGCTCCTTCCTCCTCACAGCTCCTGACGGGCGCGGGCCCCATCCCCGGCCGACCCCGGCCCCGTAAACGCTGTCGGGAGGGAAGGTAAACCGCGGAGCCGCGGGAGGAGAGGGAGACGGGGCGGTGGCTGTGCCGGGGGTGCCTCGTCGGCCGGTGGGTCGCCACAGCCCCGCAGCGGCGCTCCTCCCCGCCCACCTCCC
>WAAD01025978.1:68155-83229 GCA_013389945.1 Fregata magnificens | reverse complement strand
GTAACAGCTGTGTTACTGGGACCTGCCAGTCCCAGCGCACTACAAACCACCAGCCCTACGACTAGGGATGTTACATTCTCTTCCCTTTGTTCTTGGCCTGTTTCCCAATTTAACTGTTCCACCGTTAAAAGCTTATTAGGCAAGACAGCAGACTGCCTTCAAAGCAAGTCAAGAACCAGCTTCCTCATCTCAACCTCTATATGTCCTTTTTTTTAATACCCTTCCAATAATTAAAAATAATTCCTCTGGAACAACAACAGTTTTTTGACAGGAATACACAAACTGCCATGACTGATCAGATCAATGATCCATCTAATCCAATAACATATTTCTAGAAGTAACTGGTACCAGATGCTTAAAGTAGCACTAACTATAAGTAGCAATTTCATTTCATGTCTACTTTTGACATTTTAAAATGCAATTTTGCTTCACAGTATAATGAAATTACCTGATTCCTTATTGCCAAGTGTCAAGGTCCTGTCCCAAAACTCCAGAGAATCATGATCAGGCTTGACTCCGAGCAAAGTCCTTTTTGAATTTCAAAAAGAGGAAAAAGTGGGACTTGGAGCTGGGCCCTCCTGCAATGTATTTCAGTTGAAGTTCTCGCTAATCTGTGTTTCAGACAATGTTGCAAAACACTGTGCAGTAGGAAGCCGACAGATGCTCTTCTCAAAAAGTGCACTTCTTCCCATCAGTTGAGCAACCTACCCCCTGAAGAACAAGGTTTATCTATCTCTTCTCTTTGAGAAGAGAGTTTTTTCTACTTAGAAATAACACAACTCTAGGCATTCTTACTATGCAACATAAATACATAGTTTCTAGACTCCCCAAAACTTTGGCCATACTGATAATCTGCAGCTATTGATCTCCCAGCCTCGCTGTNAAAAGGGAGAAGACAAAAGATATCACCACTGCTTTTCTGGTGAATAGAACTTGGCATTTTACTAGCACAAGAAAAATTATGCATACAGACAGTAAATCTTAGGGGACCTTGAAACCAAAATGGCTGAGTGTTTGATGCGACTGAGAACAGGAACCAACAGAAAGATTCAAAGGAGGTGGAAAGTTCAAAGGCTTAATCCCAGCTGCAACTTTCTGAACCGTTATGAACAAGGCAAGACCACATTTGTGAATGCCAGACAGGGCATTAAGACACAAAATGATGAAAACCTGTAGGAAAAACACCTGTTCTGGGAGTTCTTGCATGGGAACAGATGGGAAGAGTCACACTTTAAATTCAGATACAAAAACCCATACAGAGATTCAAGTCAAAGACCACAGCCAGGCTACAGAAAGTATCCAGCAATTTGGCTGTGCAGTGTGTGCCACTTGAGAAGGGAATTTGAGGAAGAAAGAAAGATTAAGAAGGAAAGATCAATACCTCTGCAACAGTTATGCTGAACTCAAACTGATGGCTGTATGTTTACAAAAAACCAGAAAGGCTTAGGTTTCTGTCTTTCATTGTTCTTGTGCTAAGAGGAAGCTTAAAAAGAAATATCCAGTTTGTTTTTCTTTTTACTTCTTTCTTTCAAGTTGTTCATCGTCTTGTACTCCTTTAGCACATCCACTCTGATTTTTATTCACTTGAAAAGAATATGGTCAATCACTGGCCAGGAGTATGTTTCTATGGCTATAATGATTTTCATTCACTTTTGCTTCTTTCTCAAGTGTGAAAAAAACTATACACAATATTTTAGAGGCTGTGCCACTGGATTATATGACGGCATTCAGTATTATAATTCAAACCATTTGTATGCTTACTAATATTTCTTTCTTTTTTCTGGTTATTCCCTACTGAACACTGTGCATGGGACTTTTCATGAACGGTTACAGTCACAGAGAGGAAATGGTTAAAATTATGCCGTGCAGTGTGCATTAGCCCATAATTATAAACAACAATTTTAATCTACTATTGCACTGTCAATTAACTTAACTCTGGAGGTTAAAATCCTCAGGACATCCCCTATAATCTGCTCCAGCCTTTACTAATTTTATATTCCACTTCCTGTGGAAGGTTTGCCAACTCGCTCTCCTAGATCAATAGTAAATATACTGTAAGCTCCATCATTTATTTTCGACTTGGCAAAAGACTATTCCTACATTCTGTGTCTTAGCTCTTTTCAGACCCAATACCTTGCCTTTCTCCTTACGCTCTGATTCAAAAAGGGCAGTAAGAGAATAGACTTCAAGATATTTATCTTTTGCTCCAAGGTACACTGAAGTTAGACTATGCATGGCTGCATTTTTTAAATTTTTCTAAAATGTTCTCCAAAACTTCTGGTAACAAAGGTTCCCTTTACATCCCCAGATATCAGGCCAGTCATATACTTTGAAGTTTTCCTTAATGATTAGATTAAATCTTCTTTCATCTAAATTAGTAAATATGCTCATATTTTCTGAATTTACATACAGAAAGCTGTATATCCCTGTCTTCTCCATCTCAGGTTAAATAAATGAAACCCTTCAAGCTTTCATCAAGTTTTCATTGGCTCTTAGTCTTTTTGCTCTCGGTTGATTATGTTATTTTTGAAACAGAGTGCCCAGAAACTGGGCATGGTACACAAGTTGGGTTCTCACCAGCACTGAGTAGAACTAGTTACTGAAAAAAAACCCTAAACAAAGTGTGTTCAACATTGTGAAGACTGATTGTCTTTATGACATATCACTATTGCAACCATTTCTCTACAGACTTTTCACTGATACCATGCCAGTTCTTCTCTATTTTATATTTGTGCATTTATTTTCCCTCCTCCATGGTAGTGCTATGCAGTTGTTTATATTCAGTTTCATCTTCTTCATATTACTTCATTTCTGCAGTTCATCAGGAACGTTCTGAATTCTAGTCACATCCTCCAAAACTGTAGTAGGCGCTTGGTACCATCTGCAAACACTGCAAGCATGCTCTGTCATTCCCCATCCGAGTCATTAATGACAATATTAACAAGAACTGGCCCAAGGATGGGTGATAAGATTTCACTTGTACAGCCCTTTTAATTTGATGTGCTCATGTCCAGTCTAATGTTCAGGAAAACATTTAAAGCTATGCAGATGCCTATGCTGCACAGGCCTAAATGTATGAATTACTTCACTAAAAGAAAATTTTGGTTTCCTAACAGCAAGGGACTTTGACGAAGGCACTGATATTCAAGTGAATCAGACTATCTGGCTCTGTTTTACCTTCCTTTATGCAAAGCACACTTAGAGAATTCAGAGATCAGCAATGCATATTTTCCTTCAAAAAAGACATGCTGGTAAATGTTCATCATACCATCACTAAGTGGTTTAAATGAAATTATAGACTCTTGATTCATCAGTTTGTATGGTCTTGGTATGAAAGAAGTTTCATTAGCCTGAAATTCCCTGGACCACTCTTAGAATTAACTTTTCTCTAACCCTTTAAGAATGAAAATCCCAAAATGCAGTAATAAAACACTCATTCCTAATTACTTTTTTTTTTAATGTTAACACCATTGTCCCTGCACAGAGATGATTTTCAGCAACAGAAGCACCACTAATACAAGTCAACTGAACACTATTGGGAAACACTGCCTTTCCAGTAGTAGGAGGATACTTATAAGCTTCAGTAAGGATTGGCTGTGCCATTTGATCTGGTTTTTTTTGTTTCTGAAGTATACCTGGTTGATTGAGTATACCTGAAGGATCCAGTCTCAAACTGTCAGAAAGGATTTCCAGATTCAGTTCACCTCCCCCTCTACCTTAATCAATTCAAATGTAAAATATATTTTTCATACTTCCCCACTAGCCACTGAAATCAAAAGTCAGTCTAAGTTGGGAAGCCAGTGCCAAGTTGCTAACACTTTATGCAGGAAATAATCAAGAAACAACATAGGCTTGGTTTCAAAAGCAAACATCCCAAGCAAGGAATACCTATCATTACAACTACAGAAAAGAATTTAAAACACAGATGGAAGTGGATGGACTACTGTTCACATGGAAGCTAAATTTTTTTCTAAAAAACGCTGATAAAGTGCTAGGTTGCTTTTATTTTCATCACTTTTTCCTAGCTTCTCTAAAGAGAACAAAAACAAACAAACCCCCAGCACCACCAGACACCACCAAACACTTCAACATCCTATATATAATTTATTCAAGGAAAACATAAGAAACAAAGTGCATTTAATTTTACACAAATACATCTTCTGCCTGGGAAAATCCATCTGCAAAAAAATGCCTGCACCTGAAAGCGTAGTGTTTTACTAGGTAGTTTTCACATGATTGCAGCACTAAGATTGCCATATTGCATGTGGGAATATCCCTAGGTCACATCTCAAATGATCCACTGTACTTCTTTGAAGCATCTGCAAAGATTTGTGTTCATCCCACTTTTTTTTTCATTTCCAGATTCTATCTTCAAATAGTTCCTTCCAGACTTCTCATTGTTAAGTGTATCAAGGCTATCATTGATGCCCCTTCGTACTCAGCCTCATAGACAAGATACAAGTAAAAGTTCTGCCTACAATGAGGTGAAGTCCACAGCATCTGCACTTCACCTTTCTATTATGAATACTTACCACAGACAGAAGATACACTTTCAGATTACTTATGAGAAAATTTTTCTCATTTTTTCTCAAGTATGAGAAAAACAGCTTTCTGAAAACCTTGTTCTACTTGTAAGTTTACTGAAAATCAAAATAATGAGTTACTCAAACTTATGTCTAAAAACCCAGGGTGGAAAAAAAACCCAATTTCCAGAGTTTGTTTACAATTTTTAAAAATCTTATCTAATGAATACAAATCATGGTGATAAAAAACAATGATATAGATATCTAATCCTGAGAATGATGACAGATTTGCACCTCTTCTATCCCATCCTCTTTTTCTTTTCCACCTTATTTCCTTTCCTAACTACATACATGTAACTATACTTAGCACACTACAGAGGTCAATTGGACATTTTCACAGTGATGCCTCCTCTCTTACAAAAAGCAACAAGTATATTGCGCGTCAGGAACAGCTCTTCAGTTGTTTGCAGTCAGACGTATAATCTACTAAAATGCTGGATTTTAGTCCTTCTCTCCCCACTCTCTCTTGTAAAGTAACTTAATTTGAGATCCTACACAAGTAAACCCTGCTTCTGTACCTACTTGAGACTGAACTACTGTCCTTGGTACTCTTTTTGTCAAAGTTAGGTTTGTCTCTGGACCAAGGAACTACTCTCTCAATTAAAATTTTTTTAAGTCTTTGCATAAATAAGGAAATAGGATCCTTGTGGTTACCTGTCATGCAGCATTTTGTTGATCAATATGAAGATCTATGAATTTCTAAAGCAGCCCAGTAGGTACTAAGTTGAGATAGGAGCGCTCTCTAAGATTTATCATCCACTCAGAACAGGTCTAAAACCACATTTCCGCAGAATATCTTTTCCACTTGGGAAGAACCCACTCCTGCTCCTTTTGTTTTCTATGAGACTTAAATTTTAGTTGAAGAATAATGTGGAAGACAGCACTGTAACTTATTTTTTATTATTATTATTATTACAAAAGAGGGACAAGGGTTTAACTTACCAGCAATGTTAGAAAAAAATCTCAAGCTTAACACATACTAGGAGAACAAGCCTTTCTGGGTACCCAGTCTCACACCTAGGAGCCCTCAAAACCATAGAGGCTTCCTTACCTCTAGGTAGGCCTTTCAGTTTGCATCAGGTCCAATGAATTCCTGACTAGCAGTTTTGCTTTTCAAGTTCGTGGCACAGTTCTAGCCCCAAATTTATTTTTGACAAAACTCTGACTTTAGGAGAACCCATGTCTCAGCTTGGGAGTGCAGAAAAGGAGTGCAGGATTTCACCTCTCAAGCGCTGTGCTGTAACCTAAGTACAAAATGAGAAATATAACAGACTTCTGACCTCAACCTTTATAGCCTGATCATCACTGCTTTCATAATTTTTTCCCTGCTTGTTTTTCAAAGGAATTAAGTAAAAACCACATCAAAGAAACTTTAAACCAGTCATGAAATACCAAATTCTAATTCCTACAGCAAACATGACTAAACTGTTACACATAAATATATTAAAGTTAATCCCACCCAGTGATCTACAAGGTGCTATTTCTGCCGACAAAACAATCAAGTCATAACTGTCCTAAGGACGTTAAACTGAAGTTCATCCATTTTGGTGCATTTACAATTTTGGCTTCTGAGTACTACTGCTAATACCTCCAGATCTAATAATGTGAGGGGATTTACAAAAAGAGAATGTCTAAATGGTTGCGACTGTGACCTTGATCTGAATTACCAGAAGCTCCAAGCACAAGAAGCAAGTGGGTTACAGAACACAGATCCACACTAAAACTCTCCAATTATTAAACAAGCCCTACAATCCTAATCAACACACTGAGGAGCTGTGCTTACTAGTTACCATACTCCATGACTGAAAACTGGTCTCAGGAGAAGAGAAGGAGGAGGCTAAAAGACACCCAAAAGCGTGGCAGGTTCTAGAGGGGTCACACCACATCGTGTCTCCCTGACAAGCCCCTGCTCAGAATAAGTCTGCATGGAGTAGCATCAGGTTGCTTTTGCATTCTTTCAGCTCCCAATAAAGAGGAATTGGACTGCTCTTGCAAATGCTCTTCAGAGTTAAAATACAACCACCTCACCAGTGCCAACTTGCCAGCCAGCCAGAGAAGTGCTTCATCTCCACCGGGAGGAACCGCTAGAGAAGGAGCTAAAGCTGTCTAGTTTGGAGCGCTGGGCTACATTGCCTTCAATGGCCTTCCCAGCTGTTTTGCCATCTCTGATCCTCCACAGAAGATGTTCTGCTGACACCAGACTGACAAAATAGCTATTGCCTTACTTCTTTAAGAGGCACGTATGATACGCGTTCCTAGAGGGCCAGCGATACCACCCCTCCAGCATTACCAGCACCCTTGACAGCTGAAGTTAAACTCCGCATAACTCCCCAGACACCCTTTATGAGGCCCCAGGGTTCCTCTGCAGCCTGGCAGACACTTTCAGTACTCTCACTTACAGGATTTATCATGTGCATGAGCACAGCGCCAGGTCCTGCTGCAGGTGGTCGGGCTGCGCTGCTGCGGCTGCCTAGCAACAGATGTTTCTGTATGCTGGTCAGGAGAGGGTCAGCAAGGCCAGAGATAAAACCAACAGTGATTTTCCACTGCTTCGTTGCTGGATAGGAACCCTATAAACCCTCTACAGTAATCAAAGTCAGTTTCTAAGAAAGGACTCTGTCTGAGGATTAACCAGCATAAACCAGAGATTAGATCAAGCATTTTCACAGCAAGGTAAGCTTGCTGAAAAAACTCCTAGCTTACAGCTGAGGTTAAAGCAAACCATCTTCCACGATGGAAAAGTAGAAGATTTCTCCTTCTAAGAATCAGTTATGCAATGGACTCTGGAGGAAAAAGAAACACTGGGAAAAAGGACCGGAAAGTAAAATTCAAATCATTAATTCAGTCAAATGTTTCTGCAGAAATAAAGACTAAAGCTCTGTATAAGCTCAAGTATGTACGTGAAACTTCACGTAATTGTAAATGTGTAATGAGCAGATTATATTCATGGTAATTAGGTAATCAAGTTCAAAGCCTCAGCAGCGCATAGGAAATGGCAAAAGGGTTTATTTTTAGATAATACTGAAAATTTGTGGAGCACAAATCAAATCTGCAATGCATAAGAGGCTCTGCTGCTTTGACCCACATAAATTCCTCTTCATGCCTTTGCCTCTGCCAAACCACCTTTTCACACTGATGGCCACACAGGATTTCCTTTCCTCACCAGCTGCTGTGTTTCCACTTACATTCTCCCCACCAGAAACAGCAGGGTGGACAGCCACAGTGAGAAGCACTATTGTTGGGGGTAAGCAAGTTGCTTATTTTTAAGACCACACAGTCTCCTACATGCAATTTTGCCAAAAGGGCAGCTCACTAGTCGCTATAGCAGCTACTTCAACTGAGATACAGATGTTGCTGGTATAACCAGAATGTCTCGGATATTACTGAACACAGTTGCTAACAGCCGTTAAAAGGGAGACGAGATGAGCAGGGCCTCCTCGCTCTGTCATGGATTGCTGAGCCCAAATAGGTCAGCCCTTCCTTTCTCAAACTTTCTGCCTACAGATGCAAAATCCATGGGGCCAACCTGCTCCGCTGCCATGTCTCTGCTCTCCAATCCCTAAAGCTGAGCTTCTCCCTTCCTGTCTGCCTGTTTCAAACAGGCAGCTGGGAGTTCTGCTGAGCAGATTGTTTGGTCCCCCCAAACCCTTTCAGCATGCTATTCCCTGACTCCAGAACAGTCTGCACAGGGAAGGGGGAATGGTGGTATTTCTGTAGAGACAGCCTGCCACCGCCACAGAGCATGCTCAAAACTTTAAAATCTATAGGAGGCAAAGGCTATGTTCCTTCAACTTTAAAACAGGCAGTTTAATCATAAAAGAGTAATTTCAGAATTAAGACTTCCAAAAACTATTGCAAAGCTAGCGCACAGCTCTCTACTCTGAAGTTGAAGTTGGTTCTTCCAACTGTGACGATGCGAAGTGCTTTATAAGAAGACCAGGTGTACCAATGCCACTCACAAAAATAGGTTGAAGGAGAATACGAGAAAGACAAAGGAAAACAGAAGAGGACAGACTAAGAAAGCCAAATCCTCTCCCCTGTGACACCCCTGGCCCATTGGGCTGACGTTGTAGAGTTCCCGCAGCCCTTGTGAAGAAGGATTCATCTCGCCTCAAACTGCAGACTGGAACCAGTCTAGTTGCAGTATGAAGCCACACCACTGCTCTCAGCCAAAGAGGAAGGCCACTGCTCAGCCACAGTGACTCTTCCATTCCCTAAGCCCAACTCCCCATCAGAAGCCAGACTTCTGGAAAGTTTTACAAGACCTCCTCAGTCTCATCATCTCTTTAAGAGATGCAGCACCTGTGGCTTTTGAAACATTCAAAGTAACATTGGAGAAAACGGGCAGGAACAACAGAGCTTAGCACAGTAAAAGCATAGCCCCTCCCTGAATTCCATCACTCTTGATATTAACTTAAAATTGAGAAAATGCTTTGCAGACTTAGAAAAGAAAATTCAGTTTTGATCCCTTCATTCTGTTGAGGGTAGTCATCAAAGCTGTATGGACGGAGAACACTCACACAAGGTACACTTTGTCTTTCAAATTTTAGTTGCTGTTTGGCAGCTGTGGTCTGCCCTTCCAGCCCTCTGTGGTGTGAGAAAAAGGGCTATATAGTGGATATTAAGCTCAACTTTAGTCCAGTCTTTCTAGCGCTCACATCGCAAAGGTGCGAAGATCCTAGTTCCGGCTGCTGCCCATATTTCTGTAAAAGGAACATCACTCTGTCTTTGCTGCATGGCAGACTTATCACTAGCAGATACCATGCAAGGCCTCAAAGAGACAACAGGCATATTATCAGCAGTAAGTGCAAGACTCTTTTTTGTGAAAGCCATTTTTTTTCAGCAAGCTCTCCAGACATCCCACTTGAGGTGTGAAAGGCCTGGAAACTGCTACGGCCACTTCTGCTGTTTCCATTTCAGTTGTTCACAGAGAAGTGATTAAAATGTTGCAGTGTGCTCTGCATCTTCCTAAGAAAAATCTCGATGCTCTCACATGGCAATATTTATTCTGCACTCAAAAATACTGTTGCAGTGCCAGAGCCAAAAATATTTTACTGCACTCACTGCTCCTATACATGCTCCTGTATCTAAGTACAGGACACAAAAGTGACATTATTTTTGCATGGTAACAGTTGGGCATTAAACATTTCCAATACTCATATGGTCAGCTCACAGAGCGTTCTCCAGCACAGAAAGTATCATGGAGTCCAACTAATGCTTTACATCTTTGGCTCACTTTCATAGAGTAAACAAGCCTTTTCTACTTTCCATCCCACTGCATTCAGCAGAACAAGATTCATAACAGCACAAATCTCCCTTTGTGAGTAGTTTTAACGTACGGTGTACTGCATGAGTGGAAGGCCCTGCAATATGGCCAGGTGTTCTGCTTTCACTCTGCCATGAGGATGCTAACGTCCAGCACATGAGTGTGGTGGGCAGATAGGAGCAAAGACATGGTAAGTTGTCACAGTAAGATTCATAAAATCTCATGTATATTTTTATCCTTTTTTTCACCTCTCCCTTCTTATTCTGAAATTAACAAGTATCCACAATGGAAAGCACACGACCCACTCTTCATGGAACTGAACTGCAGAAATACTAAAGGTGTATGAAAGGCAATGTATCTGCATACTTTTTCATGTACTATGAAATACTCCCTGTGCTCTTGCAGTCTCATTTTCCCAAAAAAGGGCACAGGAACGATCATGGATACAATGAAGCACACATTGCTTTCACCTCCACTATCTGCATTGCTTACCTTCATTAACCGCATGAGGTTTGATAATGCAACAAGTACAGTTTGTGAATTTTGCACTGTTGATTGGTCCACGACCTCCACTGGAAGGAAAGAACAACTCCAGCTCCTGAAAACAATTGTAATTGAATACATTTTAGATTAATCTAGCTGCATACATCAGCTTTTACCGTAAGTGACAACATCTGAAGTATCCATAGTCACAGAAGATAAACCTTCATTATAGATTTTTATACTACAAATACTTTTTCTCTATAGTATTCTCTCAAATATATCTTTCCCTCTCTGGCACTATTGCTGCAATCATAAAAACATGATTTGAATATTTCTTGCAATGTCTTTCTTTTCACTTCTGCAAAGCAATCCATTTCCATTCAGAGCATTCAAAATGCTGCTGCTACAATGATTTGGTAGAGGTGTTCCCAGTTTTCTGAATTCTGTCTCTCTTTCCCCAGTGTCTTTCCCAAATCCACTCCCACATACACGTATTTTATCTTCCCTCTTTTCACATCATGTTTTCGACTATAAGAGCAAAAATGCAACTACCCTCCATTTCTCAGTGTTTTCTTTGCATATACAAAACTGACCTCCACCCCATTTGTTTACAATTTTTTTCCTTTTGTCTTAAACAACTAACTTTGTCTAAAATTGTTGACTCGCTCTTCGTGCCTTATTGACCCTATTATTAGGGGTTTTTTTAAAAAAATTTACTGAATTGAAGCTGATGAACTCAACTGTTCTGATTTCTGGGATGAATGAAAAGAACCTCTTTGCCTCTGATCACTTCCTTTCTGCCCACCATCACTATTCAGGTATCATATAGCTTGGGTCTTAGACCATACTGGGGTGAGCTTGACAGCCAGGTTTCTTTCCTCAGTGATATTTTTTCACTGTTCGCTGCCAGCTTCACACTTTTCCCATACCATTTATTCATCTATGTTACACAACCTGCTAATTAACATTAGTCAAATGCTCAAAACACAGATTCCATTTCAGACCTATTGCTCAAATTCAGTAAGAGAATTGATAAATTTCTATTTAAGGGAAATAATAATATCCTGGAAATACTACTACCAAATCGATCTGGTTTTTTTTTTCCTGTGTAACAGTAGCAGTGCTAAAGGCCATGTCCTGGAATTGTCTCATTTAATTTACTAGTTCAATTCAGATGGAATAGACTTAGCTATCTCCCAGTCTTTAGCTCATGGCACTCTGACGATTCCTGTAGTCCTTACCTGAACAATTATACAACTCAAACTAATGGATCTTTCAATAGAAGGCAAAACAGGTTTTGTTTTTCTCCTAGCAAATAATCCACATTTTAAGTGGGCATATCTGAGACAAAAGGGTTAATTTCCTACATCCTTCTACTGATAAAATGCTGCATGCTTCAAAGACCTTGTCCCACTCTGTTAACTAATGTTTACTCTAAAAGAAGCAGCCAGAAAAAGGCAGCAAAATATTTACAATATTTAACACTTTGTTTTAACCATTAAAAGTCATAAAAGGAAAGTAACTAAATAAGGCTGAAGGACTAGGATAATGAAATGCCAAACTACAACCAAGTGGAGACTTAAAAAGAAAATTCTTTTCCTTTCCCTTTATTCCTGATCTAAAGAAATTCAAAAATTTGACCTGCAGAGAGACACCAGCTTAGAACATACCAGAGGCATACTTTCACTTGTCATTTAGCCCCCAAAAGAACAATGCAGTCTTCCACTCTGTTCAGTTTACAATACATTCATTAAATGTGGTTGCAACTTCAGTTTTCCTTCAGAAGAGTTCGTTTAGGTCCCTTTATCTTATATTTCTTTCTTTTCAGCAAAGCTTCTGCAAGGTGCAGCCAACTAGTTTCCATGGCAACTGCTATACAGCCATATAATACTGGGCCTACTAAATTAAAATAGGCACAGGGGTATTAAATTCACAATTTTGGTTGACTTATTGAAGATTGGTATCAGTAACACCACAAAGATGCACACACCTGCAAAAGTTCAGCAAAAGAATCCCACAGTCATAAAAATTCTGCAGATGATTGGAGCCTTCAAACAGCATTTCAAAAATAATAAAATGCAAAAAGAACAACAAACTTAAGCCAAAGCACATACTTACGCTTCTAATCAAAATTCTATGCTAATAGATACTCTTTCCTACACTCTCAGTTCAAAAGCTGGCACAATCGTCATGGCAGCACACAGGAACAAAAAGAAACTTTCACCCTTATATATGAAGACGTCTAGCTATTTAACCAGAACTATAAAGACTTTCCTGACTATAATTCTCCTTCATCAGAAAAGATCAATTTCATCCAAACTCCTTCTGACTCTGTACCACCTTCATCAAGTCTGCCAGCAGAAAAAGTACTTCAGGTCCAGGATACGATTTCTTGTCAAAACCAGAGGCACACGGATCCAGCAGCCCAGGCAACTGCAGATAAGCAAGATGAGTGCTTGACCAGCAGAAAACTGCCCATGCTTTGCATTTAGCTTGCTATGACACACAGCCTAACAGCCAGCCAGAAGCAGAGGCTGACCAACTCTGCCCTCACCACCAGGATATAATCTCTGCATATATTTTCTAGTATACTGTTCTTGGCAGCTTATTACGTATTCTGGGGCAGGTCTCTCTCCAGCTGTGCTATTGCAGCTGTTCCAATTTAAACAGAAGAAAGACTAGGATCAAGGAAGCAACAACTGGTATCTTTTTCCCGCTGGTCTAGACTTAAGGTACCACAGCGCATTACCAATCAACCATGAGGTAAGCTTTATCTTTGCCATCATTTAACAGCATATCTACCCCACAATAACACACACGAATAGTGACCTCAGTTCTGTAGAAATGCTGGTAATATCTATCACTCAGTCCCAGGGCTTTTTCTTATCACTAAGGAAAGACACTGCAAACAAAGCAAAAGAGAACTGAACTCCTCAAAACCACTGTATTACCTCTCAAAACACAAAATGGCCTGTTTTCGTAATTATTTATTCTGAACAATAACAGCAGAGGAAAGTAGGCTGCAGGCAGAGGATTAGTGAGGACTGTGGAGGAGAACAGATAAGCGAAACACAGGAGGGCACAAAAGGATTTAATTGTTTAATCCCTTTCTTTTTATGACCAACATTGGTAGGCTATAGGTAGATTACAGAGACTAAGCAATTAACTCAATGTTTGTGATGTACAGAAGACATAAAAACGACCAGGCATGCTCTCCTGATCAAAGTGCCCAAGGTTCCCCTTTGTGACAGAGATAAGCAAGATTTCTGTTTTCAGATGGTTTATTTTTCCATGCTAAAAAGGATCCATGAAGAATATCTAAACTAGTTCTGAACTCAAGTGGGGAAAAAAGTGAGGAATTCCTGATCCAGCTGTTACCAGATAAAGTAAAAATAAACCTCAGTCAACAAACATTCAAAAACTTACTTGAGCAGCTGAAGCAACCGAATCTGGGCCATGAGCTGCATTTCTTAGGCCATCATGTCCAAAGCTCGCTCTAATGCTGTCTGGTGCATCAGTCTGAGCCACTGCAGAGTTTGCTGGCCCCAGTAATGTTTTCCATTTACAAACTGCATCATCTCCTAAGATTTCCATAGCAACAATGGGACCACTCGTTATAAACTGGAGAAGCTCACTGCAAAATGGAAACAGCACATGGTGATCCACACGACAAATTAAAACCAACAAAAACATACGATCCACTGGAGATGCTCAGAACTCAACTCAGCAAGGCCTTGAGCAACCTCATCTAACTTTGAAGTTGGCTCTGCTTTGAGGAGGAAGTCGGACTAGGTCATGTGCAGACATTCCCTTCTTATTATGGTTGTAGAAAAACAACCAGGTAATACAAACTCACTCAACCTACTGTGTAGTATGTTAGATTTCAGAAGAATTTTTAAAAGATCAGTACTGGCAACAATGAAAGAGACTCTGCTAACCATTTGTCTGACAGGAACGATGCCTAGGCATGCCTCTTCTGCACAGCAGGATTTCAGGATTCTCACACATGACCTCTGTGTGTTCCCCACTGACACAACTACAGCACTGCTATCAGGACAGATTGCTCCACTGCCCTGTGGATCTCTCCCGTGGATTTTGCCCAGACAAAATCCAAAGTGGGAGAGAAGGGAGAAGCAAGATTTGTAAAGTTTACAGGGGAGAGGCAACTTAACCACAAAGTGAGTTATCACATGGCGGCATAAGCAGAAGTCAACTGATTTTAATGGGATGAATCTGAGTAAGGAGAAGATATTGTCAGCAGCAGCCTGCCTCTTGTCCTGACCACCTCACTTAGATGGAAAACCACCACCCAAAATTGGAAACCCAAATGTTCTATTTAAATACAAAACAAAACACCATAACTATAATTCTCTATCTTTACAAAACATGCATACCAACAAGCCTGCCTTTTCACTATGTAGTCTGGACAGAAACAACAAAGGAGAAAGTTGACTCAATGCTTTTTGTACTACTTTCTTAAAAAAAGAGTTTTACACAATTATAATTGTGGATGTGTATGCTTCTCCAACCATCTTCTTCCTAATGATCATTTATGCAATGATCAGTGGGCAAGAAGAGAAGAAAAATCCTACTAGTTCTTTGCTAAAGGAACAACATTAAAACTATGAAAAGTTACATAAAGAAAATACACAGGGAAAAGCTATTGGAACTCATGTTCTGTTCGTCAGAGACTGCTTGTTTAGGATACAGCTAAATGGCTTACACATACATACACTCAAGAA
>WAAD01025978.1:36515-64737 GCA_013389945.1 Fregata magnificens | reverse complement strand
AGTAAAATCTGTCCAACCCTGCAACAACATCAGAAGATCACTTGCTTTGCCTGGGACTTCCAGTCATTAAAAAGGAAACAAGTTTGGGTTCTGAGAGCACAAATTAAGACAACAGATTTACTGAGAGTGAACAAACCAACTACTTTAAAGACAACGCTGGTATAATCAGCAATATGGTTTGTACCAGGAAGCCATGAAGTGAGGACATACAGACATGTCAGTAGTAAACACTGCTGAATTGCTAAAGCTATGGTAGTCACCTTGGATTCATACAGAGACATTACATATTTAATCACCCATACTCATCTGCACAGAACTTTTTAATACTCACCTTAATTCTCTACATGCTTTCAGAAACCTACATGATTATGAAACTGATGAGTGTTCCCTTTATTACTCACTGGAATGGATTTGAAGTGTGGAACAACACAGGATAGCTCCAGAGAACGTTCTTAACTGCAAAAATAGTATTTAGATACAATAGAGCTAGCCTTTAAAATTCCTTACCTTGAAAGCACCATCATTTTGGCCTTAGTTATTGTAAATCCTGCATTAATAATGATATCAATTATTTCTCCAATCTTGAGCACTGCATCAGGTTTAATCAAAGCCAGTGTTCTGGGGGGATTAAAAAAAAAAAAAAAAAAGAGAGAGATACAGCCAACACTACTTTCCTTAGAGCATGTGGTGTGCATGTTGAGTTTATATTCAGACAAAAAAACATCACATCAAAGAGAGAAATTCTGCCACAGTCAAACATCCTAGTCCCAGTGTCTCATCAGGTTCCACACTGTTCTTGAATGCCTGCACAAGGCATTATTCTGATAAGAACAAGCTTTGCACATTACAATTTCTTCGGCTTTCTAACCCAAGTCAGCCCACAGTGTTCCACCAGAAGTCATTATTTACTGGCTTCTCCTTTCATTCTCAGAGCAAACAATTGGGCCACTTCTTCCTTAGCTAGTGTGTATCTCTATAGCTCCCCACTCATGGCTCTGGGTTAGAACACAACTAATTTGTTAATGTCTCCCTACCCTTGCTCAGCTCCCTTTTTTCCTAATGTTAATCAATATACACATAAAAATGATGCTGTTAAAATTCCCTATTTGAAAATACTACTTAAACATGTGCCTCTTCCATAAAACTCAAAGTGAAATGATTGTTTTATTATTACTTTTAAAACACTTGGAGGCCTCAGTGAGAAGAAGGTCCTATTGTGCTTGGTACAGTACAAACACTTCATGGTATACAATCTGCATGCCAAATAACTGACACTGTTAATAGACACAATAAAAGGCTGGCAGAGGAGGTATTACGTCTCTTATACTGATTGACAGCTATATTCTAGGGGAGACCAATCCAAAAATCTCTACTCTCTCCCCCACATCTTTGTTTCCAAGTACCTCCTGTCTTCTCGATAATTACCTTTTTATACTGTACATCCCCAAGGCCAGGACTGTTTTATTAGTGTGCTTTGCATAGCACCAAGTACACCATCAGCACTAAACATATTATTAATCAAAAATAACAACCACAAAAAGAAGGTCTGTAAAATGGCATTTTCTATTTGCATTCATCTTGTGGTGAGTCAGCTTCAAATGTGTTCAGCTTACAAATCAACAGATTTATTCAACCCTGTATCTCAGAAACTCCATGTCTCTGACAATCCTAAAGAGCTCTTTCCATCTTTTACACTGTTTCCAATAACAAAGGCTACCCAAGATAGAATTTTTATTGCAGTACTTCCCTAAATGAAAGGCAAATCATTGCAAATTTCTCATTTTATATACCAGCATAGCATGGAGAGCAGCCTTTAGGTTAGCAGCAATCTATTCTAGCCAGGGCAAATATGCTGAGGTTACAGGAGATGGATGAACTTCCACTACATTTACTTTGAACCTTAAGTGACCCCAGATTGACAGATGCTTTGGGAACAGACAGACTACCTATTTCACAGCAAATCTAAAGGAAGGGAGGTGTTAGGACCAGGAACTGTAAAGAGGAAGATTTGAACGTATGTGACATTTCATCTGAAACTAAGGGAGAGACACAGATGACCTTCAGAGCTCAGAAACAAACAGAGATTTCCTCAAGCACCATGAAGCTCGTATACATGGACCAGCTTAGGCCCAGACCTTTTGGGAAATATGACACAAAAAAGACTGAGGGTGTAGCCAGAAACTACATGAGTAGTCAACCAAGCTTATGCTTCAGTCCATTGCAGTGCAAACTAAAGTTGGTTTAGCCTGATCTTCAGATCAGGAAAGGCTGACCTCTGACCAACATTCAACACAGTTTGCCAGCATACTCCACACAGCCTACGCCCCGTAGCCTCTTCCCCAAGGATCTCACAGCTCCACCTCATTTTGTGATATTATTTATCATATGACAGGGTGTGCCACGTGCATCGAGGCACGTGAGGGGGAGCAGCTGCATGCTTGAGCGATGACAGGTATCCACCCAGTCACACAATGCATGACCTGCATCCTGGCATAAGAGGTTCTCAACTCTGGCATTTACCATGAACACTAAGGATCAAACCACTGGAACGAGATCTCCAGTGCTGTTTGCATTTCCTTGAGGAATACTTTTTTGAATCTATGTTATTACACAGGCTATTTGAGACAGACTGCTAATGCTAGAAATAAATTGTCCCTTACTTTTCTAATTTCAAGCTTTCTAGTAAAACTGTAATTCCTACCAATATGTAATGAAATGCTGCATTATGAAGCAATTTACCTAGAACACTTTAATACAAACTGCAACGAGCAACTCTCACAACATCTTTTTTCTAACACTGATATATAAACTTTAACATTTCAGTGTGAGCTTCTCAGACGTATGCAGGATAAGAAAAGTATAATTCAGGATGCTGAAGACTGTTTCTGAGATTGGATTTTGATTCATGTGCCCTATTTTTAGTTTTAATTAGGAATATGTTTCTTGTGGGGTTTGACATGATGCAGTCTGCAAAGTACATTCTGAAACAGTTTTATGTCTAGGAACAAAGGAGAAAGAATGAAAATTAAGCTCATTTGCTTACATTTTCAGAAGGACTGTATGACAGTACTGCAATGAGTACTGAAACAACAGAAGATGGGAACTGATCAAAGGAACGGTGCGCAAGCATGCTGTGGCTATGCTTTTGAGGTCTACTTATTTCTAATAATAGGACTGTTGCATGTACAGGAGCTTATGTCTTGTAGGGGAAGAAACACTGATTATGTCAATGGCTAGAAGCACAAGCACATATCCCAACCAAAAAAGAATTCAAATATTTCTGGTTAAGACACAAGCTTTCTAACACCATTTTCAAAATCAGTGATATTAACCGACTCTTAAGTATAGTCTACTTAGACAGGACACACTAGTCAGACAAACGTTTACCTCAATTTACAACCACCCAGGATCAAAAGTGAAAGACTACAGAAACATAAATCCCTGTCCCACACCAGTGATTCCTTAGGTGGTACACTGTAAATAAGCACATGCTTACTTACCCATTTTCGTCACTGTTTGTGACGGTTTCCTTATGATACACTGGGAAGGAAGCAGGGAAGAAGAGCACTCAAATATGGCTGTATTTAAAAATTGACCCAAGGCCTAAGAAAAGTAGGTATAGAAATTGAAACTTGATGGAACTGTCTTAATAATTTTAGCCTAATTCTAGAAAGGGCCTGTGCAAATCTAGCCTCTTTTTACACACCTACTTTGTACCTCATGTCCCTAGAGTCACATTCACTTGCCTTACGGACAAAAACAAAGGTCCCTAATTCAAAACATTCAAGATTTTTTATATACATTCCTCAGTGTCCCTCAAAGGCCTTTGCTGAGCCTGTCTGCATACATATTCAGTGGCCAAGGAATGTATTTCCAAAGTCGAACTAAACTGCTGATAGTCCTGTACAGCAAAAAGGCAAGAAAAAGATGGGGAAACATTCTGCCTCATACAACATTCTTAAAACTATTAATAGAATTCCAACTACAGATTATTTTAGGAATTATCATGTATTGCAAAAATATTACTATATCTATTTAACTAATAACTGCTGTAAAACCTGATAGGAACAGGCCAAAAAAACAAATACCTCCTATGCAACTGTTTTGCCCAAGGACTCTTTTAATATGACCCTGTTTACCCAGTGAAAGCTTCTGTGAAGGAACTGGATTTTGAGGATCCCTTGCCTGGTTAAGACACCTTTCACTATGTTCCTTTAGGCTATTCTGAATATGTAACACCACTTGCATATCTATGTTATCTTTCAGCTGACATTCCTAAAATGTTCTCCAAACAGCTGACATGTCATAAATTCCCTTCCTTCCTTTTGTAGAGCAGTACAAAAATTCACCCCCCTCCCAGGACCACTTCATTGACACAACTATAGTGTTGCTGTGTAGATGGCAACTTCCCTTACAAGAAGAAGATGTCATTTTATCACAAGCTGCCTTTTCTTGGTATAACTGCATCAGCACCAGGGCTTATGCTAGTTTAGGCAGAGCAGGAAATACACAACGATAAAAAGTCACATTGATATAAAAACCATAAACAAGACAGATGTAATCTACCCAAGGCTCCACTGCGGAACAGAGAGAGTAGCCACATATACAGAAGCCGTCCTCTGGTGTTCTCCACCTCCTTTGCTACTCTTCCACCATGCCCAACCCCAGCTTGGAGAAAAATTACCAGGAGAACTCCTTCTGGGAAGATATTATGGCAGTCATTTCCACAGCAATGTTTTTGTGAGGTTAAGACAAAGATGTGTGTTAAAACTTGCAACTCTTCCTGTATGTCTGGTTATGTACAACTTTCTAAAAAGAGTTCAAAATAAGCCCAGTTAGTGGGAGGGAGCAGGAAAGTAGGTGAATAGGGCTCACTGGAACACCATACCTAAGAAAATTTTCTATGTTCTTTTCAAAAAAAGCTGGAGCAAATTATCAAAATTTATTAATTTGCAAATTCAAAGATTACCTGCACTGCAGTCAAACTAGATTTAAACTCCTTGTAAATTAATCTTATTGCCATTTTATTAAGCCTCTCCTGATATTTTTGTTCTTGGATGGGCTCTTAAAGTCTTTTCCAAAGCAAGTCTTTCAACCAAAAAGAAATGATGAGTCTTATCTTCATCCATTATAAATGAAATTTGTGTTGCCAAACAAGCCTATAGGTTTTATTGACATTCTCACTCTATACTTCCTATCCTCATGCACACAGAGTTTAGGACATGCGAAAAAATTTTCAGAAAAAAATCCTCCATAGTTGGAAAAAAAATGGAGAACGGGAATGGGCCTCTCTCACTCCTGTTCCTACTGTTTTCTGTTACTACTACTAACCCAGAGTAGATCTGATTGTTAAGGCGCTAGGCTTCTACACAGATCCCAAAGAGACAGGTGCTAGTTTCGCAAGATCCAGGCCTTTCGAGCCCAGCACGCGTCAGGGTTACCATATCAATTCTGCCCCAAGAGAATCCACGAATCACAAGAATCCTACTGCTGCCTGCCCCAGAGGAGTAACAAAGCTGAACAGGACCCCCTGTTTTCCTTCTCCCCATCTTCTCTCCCAAAAGACCTAGAGGAGGCAGCAGTTGACACCATGGAGAAGCTGGCCTTGAAGATTTATCAGGTAACAATGGCAGTTATGGGTTTGCCCACAAGCAGGGGTCACTTTGCTTCTCTCCAGTTATCAGTATGCCAGATCACTTCAAACTTGTAGCTATCTCCTCCTCTCCCCATAGTACAGAAAACTTACCCCATTTCCTGCAAAGAGCAGCTACTTTAAAACCCCAACCACAAAGGAAGGTTTCAAAAAACGTGCTTTCTTACCTCTCCTTGCGGCTCCCCAGCTTGCGGGCTGTATATTGATCCCCATAGTCCACTAAGGATAGATGACGGGAAAAAACAGTAATTTTGTTGCCCACAAATAAATCCTCAAGGTGTAAGCTCTCATACTTGGTGCGCTTCAGAAAGGTGCGACGGTTCTTCACATCATACTGCAGAGAAAAGAAGATTAAAATCTACCATAGCAAGAGATTTAAGTTATGGGCAAACTCAACGTAATTTTTACTCTACCTTCAGAAATTTCCATAGTACTGTGGGATTGAATCTGATCACTAAATTGATTTAATTCCTAACCCTTTGAACTTACAGGTGTACCAGGAAAGCTTAGAAGACTAAAGCACAATTACAAATTTATTCCATTTAAACAGTCTCAGGCTGACAGCTATCTTTGCATTTTTCATTTTACCATTTGCTTGTGCTAATTCAAGCTGTGATAAATGGTTCAGGTGCCTAGTGGATACCTCTGCCCAGTCTCACTGAGAGTTCCCCCTAGCAGATCTATGCTGTTTCACAGACCAATGGCTCACACCAGGAATGATCAAGATACACACTGTGGCAGGTCTCCTCTTCAGGGCATCGTTCCAGTGATACTATGCTTTATTTGACTGCATAAGACTCAGAATTAGGGATGGACGGATGATTGCAACACTAGGTTGAGATGTTCTCACTGCCTAGAGCTGCAAGCTCAAAAGCCTGTCAAGACAATTCAGCTATATATCATCATTCCAAGCGAGAAGCAAGACGTTAATGTGTAGTTTTCTGGGTGGGCTGGCAAAGCACAAAAGGCAACCTGCTGAACAGTTTCTTCACTGCATGTAGATATTACAGATGCCTTCAGTTTCCTGGGGAAGTGGAATCCTATGAAAGGAAGAGTTTTGTCCTCCTCAGGCCAAACTTCCTCTTCTCTGTCTTGAATTAGATGGACTGTCCTCCATTGCAATGGTATATAGACTAGAGCAAAATTACATACTCCTCCATGTTCTGAAACGTGTGAATACATTTCTCTCCCATTAGAAGACTAGAAGAACTGTAAGTTTTTCCAGAATAGCCAAAACTTTGCAGATCAGAGAATATAAATTATTTTGATACTTCCTTCTGCTGAGGCAGGATTATAAGGAAGAATTCTTCCCTGCTGAAATGTCTTTAGCCTCTCGTATACGCTCCTACTAAGTGTCCTCTATTCAAGTGCGGTAGGGAATGAAATGACAACATGCTGAAAAAAAAAAAATCACTTGAATTCAGCTACTTGTTTTTTCCTGGACTTTGCCAGGAAGCCTATTAACTGTCTTGACCATATTCAAATTCTTCAATATCTTGACTAAAAATCTGAACATTTCCTTGGTTATTTCACTAACAGTTGCTAGAAAGGCACCCTGAGCTGTTTCTCTCTTCTCAAGCAGAAGATAAAGGTAGGGGGGAGGCATCTACCTGTGTTAAAGAATTCTTCTTTAGAGTGGAATTTCGGATCTGTTTAAAAGACATTTTTATAAAGTGAATGATAAACCACAGCAGAAGAAATGTAAGATTGTTTGGACTGTTCCCCTCCTGCCCATGTACATGTAGAAGTAAATTACCCAAAACAAAAGAGTTCTCTGCTAAGAATCTGTCCTTTTTAAAGATTTCTTCTCTCTTTTTAGGAAATCTCCTGTAGAAAGAAAAGTTGTTCAGACTTTAAGAATTCCCCATGACAGTTATTAAATATGGAAAATTCAGAGAATGTGGCATCTCTTTGTCAAGAGATCCAGTTTGATCATAAGGGCTGCTTGCTGTCCTTGGACAAAAACCTATGCTGTATTCTTCGAGCTGCAAAGCAAGCTGAAAGCTTGTCTCATTATTCCCTCTGTCATTTTTCTTCACAGGAACCAAGACATGAAGGACTTAGAAAGAAAAGGAAAGCTGAGGACTTCACATAACACAAGTCTTCAACAACTCTGCTCCACCCTCAGCTGACATGCATGATAAAGGAGAGCTATTGTCAGGGAGGTGGGAAAGGGGATGAAACATCTTTCTCATAAGCAGGGAGAAGCTGGTTCATATCCATTACCTCCCTTCTCCTCAGATACATATAGAGGTAAGAGCGGGCTGTCATCTCCTCAGGAAGATACCAAAAGATGCAAAAAGAGTTAGGTAATAATAAAGAAAGGATCACCAAATTCTGCAGAAATTAAAAAAAAAAACAAACAGATGAGAATTCTAAATTTAATCTCTGTCCACAAACTCACCCCCAAAAGTTATTTTGAGATATTCTTTCTATAGAGGTGTTACATGCATTTTTGCTTTTTTAACTCCTGTCCTGATTACACACAGTCCATATACACTCATGAGTGTGTATACACTATACTACCTTAACCTAAGAGCACACTAGCAAAATGCAGAAGCCATGGGTATTTGATGCTGAATGCATTAAGAACTTCAAGAACACCTTGAAAGCTCTTGGTTTTCAGACGTCTAGGTGAAATGAACAACAATTTTGCCAGCCTACACATGGCTGTGTAGGAAGATTATTACGGCTCCTGACTGATTAGCTAAACTGTCTCTGAGAAATAAAAAATAAAAATCCTCACATTTTGACAACTGTGCACACACAGACATCATACAAAGAACCAACTGAAAAGGGACAACATCATGATAGGGTTTGTTTAAAGAGACTATTAGTAAAAAGTGCATCTCCTCACAGAGGTGGGTACCACGGTTTCAGTGAGCAGTAGTTTGGTTAAGAAAAGGCAGATTCCACTAGCTTTCTTATTTCTGCATTTGATATTTATAGCAGGAAAACTAAAATTTGATAATGACATTACTAAGTGTGAATATCCAAATCTAGGCTATTCTCAGACCCTTAGGCCTTCATGAAAAATCGGAAAAGACTAGTCCAAACCATTCACTCATTCCTNACTGCTGAAACATCCTTCCTTTCATTAAAACCAAATTAAGAGCAATTTACCATTTCCTCTACTTTGAGAAGACTCTTTTACATTTCACGCTTTAGAGACTTCTGGAATTCCTGCTGAAGCTTATTCCCCTGTTTGGAATCAGCTTCAATTTTTGTTTCTCAAGCAGCAGGTCAGTGTTGCTGAGTTTCAATTTTGAAACCCAAGCAGAGATTGAATGAAAACTTACTTTTGAAAATGAATCTCTCCACACTAAAGCAAGCTTTAAGGAAAAAAAACCAAAACATAATGTGCAAGCTCTTCCACATGCTTCACTGTGAACTCGTATTTTTGCTTTTCTTTTAGTTTTAGAAACAAAGCAAGATATGTTTTTAATTATATTTTCCTTACCTGGAAAATTAATAGGCATAGGCGGTGGCTTGCCATTTTACAAGCTGTTTAATTCGATATTACACTTATGACAATAGATTTTTTTTCTTTTATTCTTACCATTTCAACTGATCCATCTTTTGGATAATATAGAAGTTCATAACGCCGAAAGAGTGAAGCATTTGGGTCATACCATTCAGCAGTGAAAGCAAATCTGTCATCCTGACTCTGGAAAAAGAAAAGGGGGAAAAGGGATATTACAGAAAGCATACATGTTTTATATGTAAAAAACACACAAATAAAACACTTCCTTGCATTTGTTATCAGAAAAGTAAAAAAAAATCACTAGTAAGTGCATTTGCACACTCTGCATATTATCTTCTGCTTACCACACATGCTGACATCTTTTCACTTGTTAGCTATCATCTTTTAAGTACGATGGAAACAGCACGGCAGTTTTCCAGGCAATCTCAAAATTTGTTCTGATTTCTTCAGTCATGAAACGTGGACTTTTTACAAGTTATTGTTAGACTTCTTAACTTTGTGAAAGTATTTGATTTACTTTCATTTGTTTGTGTTCCCTCACAACTAAATTACAGAATCTTAACATATTTTCTACACATCCTACAAGAAAACACTTTCCCCTTCCTGAGCAGTCACATCTGAAGTCCTGTTAATGATGAGATAAACATACACAAGTTAAGGACAACATTAGTTTGATTCACTACTTAACTTCCTGAAATTTACATAAAGCAGAAATAGCCCAATCTCATTTACAACTCATTTTCTGCCCTGAAGGAGTGGAACAAGAAAGCTAGACTGCAATAATTCTAAAACCGTAGCTACATGTGTGGCTTCTCTCCACTCCTCATCCTTCAGAGGATAACACCCTATAGGAAAGCAAGCACAAAGACGATGCAATGCACGTGGACGTGCAGTTCTAACACCTCTTAGTGGTATATGTTTGTTAGCTATTGATACTGCAATATTAGTTATTTGATAGCTGTTAGATGGAGCTCTAAATTTTTATTTTCCACACCTCCTCTAAATCTGATTGTTACGCCTGAGGGTAAGCACGCTCTTGTCACAGACATCCACTCTTTAGATGTATCTGCACCCTTCTTATACATCTTAAACGTTTAGGTACCACTGGGAGTTCAGGTGAAGGCATGTAGGCCTTTTTAGTCCTTCAGCAGCATTTCAGTTGTTTCAAAGACTGCTCAATAAGCAGCAGGACAGAAAGAGTTCCCATGGGCTTCCACAACTGTTCTGGAACACCAGCAGGAAAAGAATCATAATCATTTTCCTAGTGAGTGCAAGCCTATAGACATATAGACATTTTAAAAAAAACCTAAACCAAATCAAACCAAAAAAAAACCCAACCCCAAAGAAACCAAAACCCAAACCAACAACAACAGTGATCTTGCTTTTGTTGTCAGTGCATTTTTTCTTTCAGCATCTTCAGCTTAAAACTGACTTAGGACTAAATGCTTTTGCAGGTTGAAGTCCTAACACAAGCAGCAGCAGGAAAGAATGAGATAATGAAGAACAATTTCAGAATTTTACAATGTGATGAATAGTTGTACCTGTTCAGTTAAAAGCATCATGCTAAGTGCTCCACCCTCCTGTCAGTCCTTATGGCACCCCTACACTGCAAAACGAAGGTATGATTATATCACAGAAAGACTTAAGCAGTGGGGGCAGCACAGTGCTCTGTGAAGGATGCAAAGCTTTCATTTCTAACTGTAGAAGTCTGTACGGCACTGAAAGCCTTATTTACATTAGCTACTTTAACTTCTGTGTTATCTTTACACTATATACTGCAGCCTTTGACAATACTTAAACTCATGTTTTAGGTGTAGCATCCAGCACAAAAACTCCCCAGGGTCTTAGCCTGGTTTCTGGCCCTTACTTAAACTAGACATGCTTGTGTCTTCATTGCTACTGCCATCGTTCTGGAGATATGTAAGCCAGAACAAACTCTTTATGTCAAAACTCACACCTTAATTTTTCTACATAGGCAATTGGCAATAAGCAATAATAAGGGTTGGCAGACAATAAAAAATGACTGATTTCAACCTTGATCTTAAATACACTCATACTGCTGGAAGACAAGACAAAACATTTGATCGGTTAATTTGAACATCATCTTGTCAAGGATGGATGTTATAGAGAAGCAGTTCTCTACCAAAGAGGTTGTCTAAAAAGAAAAACAGTCCTGTTTCTAGACTACTACCTCCAGAAGTTGACTAATGATGTATGAAATAAAAAAAAGATGCACCATCCTTAATCAATGCCTCCTCATAACATGAAGACATATATAATTGCATTACTTCATGCTATTTATTTCATCCTATAGCATCACTTTCAAATATATTTTCTAGGTAGCAGTTGCCAGAGAAGCTACTAATTTTCATTTAAGCAAAACTTCCAAAATTTCCAAATGCTTACTTGTCTCGGCAAAGTAATGTATTTATGTGAACAAGCAAAGAAAACACCATTAGATTTTTCACTTAGTCACCAGTATCAGTCATCAAGACCTTCGTGTTTACAGTGAGAAACTACATTGTGTGTCTTGTCTGGTGAGGAATTGGTCTGTTTTTTTCCTTTTAACACAACCTTGGTTTTAAGATCCATTTGAAATTCATTTTATTAGATCTTACTCAACGTCTAAGCTATTCACACTTCTTATTCAGCAAGCTCTGCTGGCCACTGCTTCATATTCAGCTGAATGGCAAAGATGACTATTCTGTATTATCTTCTTTTAGCATTGTAAGCAAAGGCAAGGTAATAAATGCTGCTTAGACTTGAAAAACACTGCAGAGCTAACTCCCAAACACCCAGTAATGTTATCAGCAAGCAGGAAAATTTGAATCGGTTATTATTTTGTATCTGGAAAATATGGAGAGCTAAGAGTTTTCTAAAACAACCAAAATGAAGTCTGTAAAGCTTCTCCTGGGCCGTAACTAGAATTTCCTCTGCTTTATGGACATAAAATTATCACAATAAATATTTCTAAATGCAGAGAACAATATCAGAAGAAAACTTAAGAGCTTATGGGAAACACTGTAAAAATAATTGGAAACAGATTATGTTTGTGAACAGGTAGATTGTTTCAGAGGCACACACTGCAAAGTAAAGAAGTTCAATATTAAAAGCAAACTGAAAACCCTGCCAAACAAGTATAACATAAAACACAGTAGGATTGCAATTTTACTATTGCAGATTCATGCAAACAGTCTTAAAACAGATAGAAGACAATCCTGAATACAATCGTGACATGGAGTAAATATGAACATACTCTGGTGAGCCTTTGCCAGGCATCACTGTAAAACTGCCACTCCAAGTCATCAAAAACACCAACCAATTTAAAATCCTAAGTTTTAAAAAGTGAGTATATATTAAGCTCATAATACATNCAATAAAATTTTAAGTCTTCACAGCCCTGAAATGATCTTTCCTGAACATTTACTTTCAATCAATTTACTGCTCAATCAACAAAACTGGTACGGCAAACAACTTTCTTACATACCCTTTCACTAGTGTGCCCTAGACTGCAATGTGGGAAGCAGTCTTGAAGATGAGAAAGTACTATGGGACACATGCTAAGTTTCATCCTTGGCTTCTGTTCATCCTCCTAACAAAGGAAACTCAGAGAGAAAGTAATTGTCCAGAGCAGAGTGCTAAGAGACCAGTGACGACCTGTCAGGTGGTGTCGTGTTCAACACACCACAGTGCTCTAGACCAACACTGAGTCCTGAACGGGGATTTCACAGCCCTTGTCCAGAGAGCCCTGGCACCTCATTCCCCCAGGAAACGACTGAAACACATCAGTCACTAGTGAAATCACATCACTGTGAACAGCTCAAGTAATAACAAATCGAGTGAATCTATAAATACATTAGAACTCAGAAAATTCTTGTTTTAAAGCATTAGTTTCCATTAATTTCTGTGCTGTAGCCTCATTAAAATCACACATAGCCTCTGCTCTCATGACTACGCAATTAACCAAGCAATACCTAATGGGGGAGAAATGATTTTTCACAACTTTTCGCATCAGTGGAAAAATTACCAGTGTTAAAAAACCCAGCAGTGACTGTGCACTTTATATTTACATACTGATAGTTTTGGAGAAGCTGTCTTTAGTTCCCTTTCCGTGGTAAAATCTAGGGCCACTGAAATCAGTGATGTCAAGAGTTCACCTACCGTGAACATGGAAAGAATAATTTTTTTCTTTCTTCCTCCTTTTACAAGATGCATGGAAAAACATTTGGATGCATGTGTAGGTTTTGCTAGCTTAGGCTTTTTTGTTTATATTAGTATGTGTGAATATGCAGTAGGATGGCTCTGTGCACGAGAAACATTTATTGAAGTACAGCTGAATTAAAAAAATTAAATTTTGTACTTAGTTCTGAAAGAGATGGGGAAAGCAGTCATTCTTAGCTAGCATGGGACTAAGTTCTAGAAGCTAAATCCAAGCATTTATGAAAGAACTGTGGTCACAAAAAACTCTGCTGCAGAGGGAAACAGTTTGTCTGGAACATAGCTGCCAAGGAAGCTCATAATCAGAAAGCAGAATGCTTAGCAGGCTGGACAGGAAATGATCTTTTGTCCTGTAAACCTTTAGACTTCCAAAGGGCTTCTGTTCTGCAGTAAAACAAAAGCAGATCTTCCAGAGGTTTTCATGACAAGCAACAGTGGTAGAAGAGCAGCTCAGGGACTAAGGAACTTGCATGGGAAGGTGGAGAAACAATTTTATCCCTCTGGTCTGAACCATGCAGAACATACATCTGGGTCTGGTTTTCCCAGCTTCAAGATGCCTCCTGACTGCCACCCTATTTTACTATTCTGGGGTGAAAACTTCTGTCCTCTTCCTCTAGTTTTGACTAGAAATTTCATCCTAGAGTTTCTCTTACAATGGACAACACAGGGAATCAGGAGCTATGGAATTTTTTTTTCTGCTGGTCACAAGCACTCTCAGACTTATCACAGTCTAAGGAAAGGGCAGTTTAGGTGATTCCCCTCACTATTATATGGGCAACATATTTTTACTAAGATCCTACCTTTTGCTTGACTTTCTTTTTTCAGTATACAGATAATTCTGTCCCATCTGTAAGCTTGAGGTTAGTATTTTCTGCCAGTTTGTCACTTCATGCTTTTGAGCTGTAATCTCTGTGATCTGTAATTGACTGGAAACAACTACCTGTCCTTAAACTAGTTATCAGCCTGCAATGTTATCATAACCCCTTTAGCTTACTACTCAAGAAAACCTGACATGAAACAGTATCAAAATATTTCTTAAAATTAGAAAAGCCCTGAGGTATCTAGAAAGTGCATCTTTACATACTACTAGCAATCTGGTCTCTATGAGGTTTATACACACTCTCAGGAACTTCGACATGCATGCCATATTTGACACAGGCTCACAGCCTGTTGCCCACACATTTACAAGTTTAAGAGTCATGAAGAGTATTGCTACGTTTTAAGCGAGCAGCTTCGTGTCTGCTGCTCCTTCAATTTTCTCAGTGACTCAGTGACTCTGAAATCAGGCCAGAGAGAAAAAGAATCAAAGGACCTGCATCAACTCCCAACGAAGCAATAAAAAGACTACACAAACCTTAGTAAAAGCTGAATCAAAGCCAAAAGGATCCATCTTGATATCTGCACTCTACCTTTTGTAAAGCTCTGTGCTGTCACGGAGAAAACCCGCAGTCAAGCACTGATCTTAAGAATCAAGCTGTTTCTATGAAAATGACTGGGAACAGGATGGACCAGCAGACAGGAACTATTCTCACATTGAATGGGTATTTCTAATACACACACACACACACACAAACTTTCTGGAAAGATTGCCCTGAAACTGCCTAAAATTCTGGCAATAATTTTAAGAGAAACATTCCTTTCACAACCTGGCCCCCCAAACCAGGCTGGCGGCACTCTCAAAAATATTTTGGAAGAGCAAGAATATTTTTATGAAAAATTGAGATGGTATCAAAGGACAAGGATACAAATTATTTTAAAACTTTTCAGGTAAAGACATCATGAGGCTGGCCGACTCCAACATCAGGTAGTCTGCTTATGCATTAACATGTACTTACCTTACGCTTTTAGAAAAAAAGATTTAAAAAAATCACAAATGAATTGAAGTTTGCCAACCACTCTCTTTGGCAAAAAATAGAATTTGTTGAAATGGCCAGTCAACAGGCATCTTTCTCCTTGTCATTCCTCTTTGTAGGCTCTACAAAAACATAAATATTGCCGTATGTGTTGGTACATTCCTTAGACAGACGTTGGCCTCATACTCTTCAGACAGAGGGCTGAAGTGGAGGACCTGATCAGCTGCCTTCATCAAGAACATTATTCTCAGAATTTGGTCCAGAAGTTATTGTTGTAGACATATGATCAACCTCTAACAGCAGGTATCTAAGTCCTGTTATGAATTATTTGAAACAGTTCCTCAAGGCTCATAAATCACTGGTCACTCATCTTCCAGACCAATCACCACTTCAGATTTAACTCTACTTCCTAGTCCTGAAGAGGACTTCAGCACAAATGAAAAGAAAGTCACTGATAAACTCCTAGTCTGAGGAGCAAGAGTCACAAATCTCAGCCAGATCTATCTCCATCTTCCTCAAAGGCAGCTACTCACAGTCTTATACTCCCCCAGCAGGCCATAGATACAAGCATTGTCACAGTATCACTTACTAGGTTTCCTGTTCTCGCATTCTAACATCCAGCTAGCTTTGCTTTATTTTCAGCTGAATGCTTTTAGGTGCATCTGTCTAGGGAACTGCAGGCCCAGCAGCACGCCCAGCTTTCCAAGTAGCACGAAGCGCTCATGAATTCAGAACACCAGACAAAAAATGTAACTTAAATTAGCTTTAAAGATGGTCTCAACCAGTGGGTTAGGAGTGCTTTTCTTTCATGTAAGGACATCTTAAATGTGACCGTCTCCTGCAGATAAATCTATAAAGCTGAAAAAGGAAAATCAAAAACATTTAAAACAATTGGAATCTCTACAAAAATGTTACATAAAAAGTCAAGACATCAAATGGGACATGTCAAGCTCTTCATGGACTTCTGTGCAATCTCAGACAAGTCAACTTAACCTTTTGTGTGTCCTTTTCTCCAGCTGTAACAAAATCCTTATTCTGGGAGGGCTTGCCACTCTGGGGACTAGTAAATAAAAGGGATACTTGTATTATAAATGCTGTAAAGCAATTCTAGCTTATATAAAACAGACAGCTTAACTTCCTCTTATACAATCTATGCTTGGACTGCTACAGTGAGATGTGTCTCAGAGAGCAAAGGAATGGTTAGCAAAACGGATGGTGTCACTTCATCACAGTGCAAAGCACTTGTTTTTTCATCAAACATGTCTATCTTCATAGTTTCCAGGCACTGTATACCCTTCGGCCTGACTGCACAAGAAGGACAGTACGTTTAACTGCAATTGGCAACAATCTTAAGCAAATAAACTTCCAAACTGCTATTCTCTGCCACTCTTTAGGACTACTTGTCATTACTGAATGACAAGTACTTCTGCAAGCATGAGAAATAATGAGGCCTGGTTCTCCATACTCATGTTTCTCATCCCTGACTGTTTTGACCACAGCCTCTCTTCAGCTCATATGTGTAGTTCTGGGTGCCACAATATAAAAAGGATACAAAGCCACTAGAGAGTGTCCAGAGGAGAGCCATGAAGATGGTGAAGGGTTTAGAGGGGAAGCCATATGAGGAGCAGCTAAAGTCACTTGGTCTGTTCAGCCTGGAGAAGAGGAGACTGAGGGGAGACCTCATCGCGGTCTACAGCTTCCTCACAAGGGGAAGAGGAGGGGCAGGTGCCGATCTCTTCTCCCTGGCAACCAGTGACAGGACCCAAGGGAATGGCAGGAAGATACGCCAGGGGAGGTTTAGGTTGGACATTAGGAAAAGGTTCTTCACCCAGAGGGTGGTGGAGCACTGGAACAGGCTCCCCAGGGAAGCAGTCATGGCACCAAGCCTGACAGTATTCAAGGAGCGTTTGGACAACGCCCTCAAAACACATGGTCTGAATTTTGAGGTTGTCCCATACAGGGTCAGGAGTTGGACTCGATGATCCTTGTGGGTCCCTTCCAACTCAGGATATTCTATGATTCTATGATTTAATAAAGGCTCATACCCACCTGGATTCTCTGATGTCTAACTAGGGTTGAGCTCACACTGAGGTCTTTCTTTAAAGATGCCTTAAAGGGTTTCTTCCCCCTCCCCATTCTTGCGAAACGTGGAGGAACACCATTATCCCTCTGCCAAATCTGACTGAAACCTGCCAGTAAATTTCAAACTTCCCAGGGGGAAAACTTAGTGGTCAGATACACACCAACAGACTGTAATCACACAAACTTTGGTTTTCTGAGGCAAACAGATTGAAAGCAGCTGTATGAAAAATTCTATTTGCACACTACAAGTAATTTTCCATCCTCAATAATTCTTTAAAAGAAAAAATCTCCATTTGTGAAAGAAAAGGAAAAGGAAAAAAGTGCAGAAGTAGCTAAGCCATTAAATTTTAACAACAATTTTGCAAGACAGAAACAAGAGACTTCAGACATACTGGTGGTATTTAACAAATAATATTCTGAGTGGCAGAAAATGCTCTCATTTTCAGCATTGTAATGCACCTTAAATCCCAAAATGAATTCTCAGCAGTGCACGCTTATTAAGTTGTGTTATTCAACCCATCTTCTACCTTCACAGTTCCTGTAATACAGGATATTTTCCAGGCAAAACTTAAATCCATGACACTGTGTAGATAGCGCACTCAATTAGCTCTGTCTCTTAAAACTCATTTTCCTCCTCCTCTTCTATTGATGTTCCTGACACACAAGCTGGTATAATTTTTAGAACTCCAATTTTGCAGCCCCCTTGCTGCTGTTGGACTTCACACCACTTTCTCAACAGGCTTTTCTTTAGTCAAAAAGTAAAATCAAAAGATCACTTTTCAAATGGAGAAACACCTGGCAACAGCAATTTCCACGACAATGTCTTGACTACAGACAATTCTCAATCTAAACCTCATATTCAGAAGCTCAATGGTAACTTTTGTAAGCATATCTCTTTTTATTCTCCCCTTGTAGAAAGCAAATCCTGCCTATTGAAAATTTCACACAAATTCTAGACAACTATTTCAAACTAATTAAGTATTGGTTAAATTATTAAAATTCTTAATCATCTTTGGAAATCTATTAAGTGAGTCAAACACTCGACTGCATTTACACTTACCCTCCTGCAAACAGGTACTACATCCTTTAGATTGACGGTTATCTGACTCCCGATATTAGTGGTGCCTAGGCTTCCCAGTTGCCTTTTGGACTATATATGTTCATATGGCTATTGCTGCCTGGACCATCTTGCCAAGTAACATGGGGATACTTCTGTCTCTGTAGCACTAACCAAGTGAATCTTCCTCTTCAACTGGGATCTCTCTTCAGTAAATCATCCCCATATGCTCAGGGGCTGTGATGAACACAGCTCTAGAAGGCTGAAGGCCCCAAATTTTCTTCTCAGATTTAGGAATCTGCAATCCCACCTCACATCAGCGAAATTATCTTGCAGTTCTGTCAATTTACTAAGCAAGAAATCTTCTTTTACTACTAGATTATGTAAATTTTGTAAGCTTTCTATGAAGCGTGTAGGCATGATTAGTGTAAACTATTCTTTTTTTTCCCAGTCTCTCATATAAGAGACTCAAGAATTCAAATCCTCAACCATTAACTCCATTCCTCTGCAATTACATGTTAAGTACTTAGTTACAGGATTCATGTTATTTTTCTAATTATGGAACACAATTTCTCTAAAACACATGAAGGATGCCATACTGCTGTTCACTGCTCTGTGAAGACAGGTTTAGCTTTAGAAGACCAGCTAAACCTTGTCTTTAGGAGAATATGTCCCCGTTTAATGCATGGTTATAAAGCTGCAGATCATAAGTTATATTATTGTACTCTTAATTATATGATCACAGGTAATTCCTCTAAGAGTAGTCAGTAGTGCTCAGCATGTGCCTATCTGCCTCCACTAACTCAAGAAGAGTCTGACAGTGATTTTAGCGAAAGCAGAGCTGTTCCCTGACTCAGAAGCATTTGTAACACAAGTCATCTCACATAATTACATTTGAGCATAAAGTTTAGGTGCTTTGCACCTGTCAGTCAGTAGTGGCAGAACTAATGCTGCCATGGTCAGCTGCTGAATGCTGGGTCTCCAACTTTGAACTATCAGGTTAGTGTCTGCATGCAATCCCAGAAAGAGAAACGGGGCTACACATACATTGAACTACCTGTGCACATCCTGTTACAAGATCCAACGTATATTGTACATACAGGAAAAACATTTTTGAAAGGCTCAAAACTTGGCCCAACATTAAAGCTGATGGCAATACTCAAAGGTAGTCTTCTTTTATAGAGACCATTCCTCTGGCAAACTTTCAGCTTTCAATTTCCAATCTTTTCAGAACTAAAACTCTTCAGAGGAACACTGAATTTATTTGTTTTTATTTAGGATTCGGAAACGTTTTCAAATTTTTTCCCCACACATTCTTATCCAAGTCTTCCATTAAATTCTCAACCTCCAGTAGAATCTGTCTGGAAAATTTCAAGCAGAATGGTTAAAATTTCAGAAAGTTACGAGCAGCTGGAAGTAGATGTTTGAAAGGAAACACCTACAAGTCCTGAACCAAAGCTGTCAACAGCACTTCAAAGTTGTATAATGCCTACAGCATCTTCAGATTACCTCAGCTCATAATAATCTTCTGAAAAGCATTTCTAACAAGAACCGGTTGGTTGCCTTGGAATCACAGCTAAGGGAAAGAGGGTCCTTCAGCCAGCCAACACTGCGAGCGTTAGCACCCAGGAATTTGTGTGAATGGTCTAAAGACCACACATGCTGCATTCACCTTGAACAGTCAGAGCTTATAACAGCCAAGTAAAAATTTATGATCCTATGAAGCAGACAAACAACTCTGCCAACATGTGTCTTATTCACTACTGTGGGCACTTAAAGCAAACATTTTGTCTGCACTACTGTTTAACCAAATGTTGATGTTAAAATACTATTTTTTCTCGGATTGTGTCAAATGTCAATTCTAAGGTAGTTGGACTAAATCCACATTTCAGCTAGTACAGATGTCATGGTCATATATCCTTTATTCTGAAGTCAGACTAATAATAGTTACATCTGAACAGAAGTTTTAATGATAAAAGCTGTTCAGCAACTTCCCATTAGTAAAGTTGTCAAAAATTAAAAACTTCTGTGGGGTAGAGGAAGCAAAGTGGGTAAGTATAATCGTGTTCTTAAACTCTGCCAATCCTAACAGGCTTTTACAGGTTCATCTTATGAAGATTTGTTCTACAATTCAGAGATTTATTTCTCTCCCAGAGCACAGGACTTTTGTCATCACAGTTTTGAGCAGACTACGTTATTCCCCAGGGATGCGAAGGTCTCTGCTGGATGCAGACAGTGACTAAGAGATTCCAGTCCCATACACAGTTTTGGTCAAGTGGCTTAGTTCCACCTTCACAGCTGCACCCTGCATTACTGCGTTTGATGTTCAGCACTTTTTTTAAAAGGAGGCTATATTTCCCACTTTATCCATTTGTAAAATGGGAATAATCATCATCATTCCTTTCATGGAAGGATAGCAACATTTAATAGCTAAAATATCCATACTATTTAGGCATTATAAATCCCCCTTGGTCTTGCCGAAAGCATGGCAGAAGCAGCTCTTTTAGTTCATCCTCATTTCCTGCTTCTGCAGACCCTTCATTGCAGCACAGGAACCAGACACCTGTGCAAGAAGTTAGAAAGGGCTGCTAATGCTGCCCAGCCCACTGACTCTGCAGCTGCTACCAGGAACCACTGCTAGTCCAGGAAGTCAGCAGCTGCAAGGATTGGATCCAGACCACAGTTCCCCTCCTCCTCCCCAGTGATTTGGGGATGTCCAGACTCAGAGGCCATGGTTCAGTTATCAAAGAGTGTACCATAACAGAGAACATCAGATAGGGTGAGGACAGCATTGATATTATGTAACTAGAAAACATACAGCATAATACAGTCGTGCACCTAGATACTACAGTAAGAGAAAGAATACATAGAAAGGATAAAAGCAGGAGGGATACTAAGTTTAGTGAAAGATCATACTTAAACGTGCACGTGTTCATGTGGAAGAACAGGTACACAGCCTCAAGCATACATGGCCACATCTGCCCCCTTCCCATGTGTAGACCTCTCTTATATGTGTCTCTCTTTCCAAGTGTGTTAGAATATTCTGCAGAAAAAGTGTGATTTTTTTAAATGATTAAGGTAGTTAAAATTATTGAAGAATCCCATGCAAACGAAGAACATGCAACAGGCTCTCTGGAACGCATCTCCAGAGAGCGCCACTTCTTTGCAAATACAGGAGCACCCTCTGGTGCTCAAAGACAGGTTGAGCACCTTATTTAAACCTCAAGAATTAACATCTGAAATGATCAGTAAGAAGCTGTCTCTGATGTCTCTTCCTACTGCACTATGCCTCAAAATTAGTAACCTTGTAAGAGGAGGTAGAAATGCCTAAATTATAAAGCACAGATCACCACAGCCTGGGTGATAAAATCCTTTCACATAGGAAAACTGCTGACACCTGAGCACATGGCCTTCTTCAATACCCAGCCTCCAAAAATGCCAATGCCACATGTTTGAAATGAATATCAGAGCTGTCCACTCCAGGACAACTTGCAAGGGCCACCTTACAGAGTTTATCTCATACTGGGAAGATACTTCTCTTTTAGGCATTAGTGTGAGAAAAAGAAAGAATTTCTGCCTTTTGTATGTGCTCATCTGATTCGGGGGACATTCTCGTTATACATGCAAATACTTGCTAAGCTCTCATTCTTAGCACTAAGCTGTGGCACTGTGTTCCAAAGCCCAGCTATACAAAATTTACTCCCTTTATCAAACCTTATGCTGATTTTTCTTTCCATTTTGTTGGCTGGGAGAGAACTACAGGGTTCCACCCACAAAACACTACTGAGTGACCCTTCTGTGTTGCTTAGGCACCAGTGCCTCTGGTTTCCATCTATGGAAGGACAGAAGTGAACACAAAATAGTTTCGGAGGATTAGGCCAAGCACAGTGCTTACCTCCAGGAAATAGTACTTTTGGTGACTATTCCTGGTAGCCACAATTATAGGTAAAGGTCAACGTTCATGGAAAAAGCCCTCTTCAGACTCACAGCAATAGGTGTTCCCTACTACCACTGTTTCTCACCAGCCAGTTAATGATTAACAGTGTCCCACCTGGATATACTAGATCACCATAATATTTTAGAAACTGACACTAAAATGCTCAACTGAACAGCCAAAAACACTTTTCAGAGGCGCAGTATTCCCTTGGCTTAAATGAAACAGACGCTATCCAACAGAAAAAGATAAAAGGTTCAGTTTTTAGTGTTTAGCAACTGACCACCAAGACAGTCAGGGGCTGGAGAACACAACACACGAGATGAGGCTGGGAAAACCGAGCCTGCTCAGCTTGGAGAAGAGAAGGCTGATGGTGACCTCACTGCTGTCTACAACTACCTAACTGAAAGACACCAAAAAGATGGGGCTAGACTCTTCTCAAAGGTGCACAGTGATAGCAAAAAATGCAAAGGACACAAGTTGAAACATGGGACATTCCAGTTACATATTAGGAAAAAAAAATTACCAAGAAGGTGGTCAAACACTGGCACAGGCTGCCCAGAGGAGGTGTGCAATCTCAATCTTTGGAGATGTTCAGGACTCGCCTGGACACGGCCCGGAGCAGCCTGGTCTGGTTAGACCTGTTTTGAGCAGGTTGGAGGTTCCTTCCAACCTGAATGATGATACTAGAATTCTTATTATAGCTTGGCGGCTCCTTGCCCAAAGGTAATGTCCATCCTTCCCAGCTTCTCCAGAGCCTACAGAGATCTGTTGGGTTCATATATTAACAACAGTCTAGCTGTGCTTTCAAAAAATTAAGAGCTCTGACACAACATTCTTAAGTATAAATTTTATCCACATCAAATCTGCCTGGAACAATTCTCTAGATAACCACTGGCTCTGTCATCAAATCCTATTATTTCTTATTGCCAACTGAAAGGAAAGTTTGTAACTTTTCTTTATTCCTGGCAATGGTTCACTGAGTAATTCCTGAATTTCTTCAGTTTCTGACAATACAAAAAACCCCCCAACATACAATTAGAACAGATGTGTCAAATTTATTAAGAACTGCACCTACAACCCAAAGGATCCGAAGGGACAGCTCTGGGTGATAAAGTGAGATTAATATCAAATTTATCATTAGGTAATGCTAGATAACTTTGACTATCACACTGTCAACTATTTGAGCCACTCCATCAGAAGAGCCATCAATGCATCTAAAATTACTTTTAGAGAGAGAGCAATTTCTGCAAGCCAAAGCCAAGAGTTGGCTAGAGTAGGAGGTAATTTATCCCATGGATTCTGAACCTGTCAACTTTATATTTGTAGGGTGGTATTTTATACAGGACGTAATGTCATGAAGATGGCAGCATCAAACCCAAAATGAGCTCCTGGAACAAAGGAACATTATAATTTTTAGCAGTTTTCATTTGGCTGACAGAGGGCCAAAGATTCTCTTATTTTACCAGCTACATCTTTTGCAATGTACATAGCCTACTTGCTCAAGAAGCAAATTGGCAGTATGTTTAAGTTCAGGAAGAAACCATGTCATATTTTTGATGCTCATAGGAAGACTCACCATGAAATAAGTATTTAAAGCCTAGCTTTTTGCTTACTTTTTCCTCACACTGCATACAATGTTTTATTCTTCCCTGCGATGAAATGCTGCAAGTGACAGTTAGCCATTAAGTAAGGAAACTTGTCTTTGTGGTTGGTTCTCTCATGCAAGCTTACAACTGAAAGGGTCACGCCACTTTGCAGCTGAAAAAAAATCAATGTAATCACCAGCTGGCACTCCAGTGAAACTGTGTCTTGTTTTAAGATCAAAGCAGCAAATCTTCTCAAGTATTAGGAAAGTGTCTTTTGGGGAGATTTTGCACCTTTTCCTGGAAGACTTAAAAATGCCTTTTTTTTTTTTTTAAATGGCAACTATTTTGCACTAAAAAGTACATAATTTGAAAATTATTAAAACAAAAGTTATTTTATAAACATGCACTTGTTCAGGAAAATCTATTAGCAGGAAAGAGTTTTGTCTGTTTATATGATCAGCTCTGAATGACAGCTCTTCACCAAAGTTATCCCATTTTACCAGCTAATCCAGTGTGGTTGAGATTACTGATTCCCAAAGGAAACTCCTGTAAACCAAGGTATATTCCACAGCTGCCCCGTGAGCTGTACTGCCTGTATAAAGTCTTCAGGTAAAAATTTGATCACACCATGATATGCTGGACCATGAGGAACCCAGGACTCACTGTTGTCAAGTTCTAGAAATGGCTGATTCACTTCCTATTTTCTAAGATCCATTTTCCAAAACATGAAATAAGTCTCTTCCAGTGCTGAATCAAAGCGTTTTAAAAAATTACTCATTCTTCTTCTTCCCTGTCTAAACTGAGGATTTCCATGTTGATCTTCTCTAAGCTGGGAGTTTTACCAATGAACTGATGATAATAATAATAACAATGA
Organism: Fregata magnificens; assembly: GCA_013389945.1. NCBI lineage: Eukaryota > Metazoa > Chordata > Aves > Suliformes > Fregatidae > Fregata > Fregata magnificens. The sequence goes on along the minus strand of WAAD01025978.1, from coordinate 39,993 downwards.
TAAACATATAACATACAAGTTGTAAAATTTTCTGTTGAAGTAAGCTGAACTGCTCATCTCCAGATATATTCAAGACTGTGGTCAAAATTACAAGACTGCAAGCTCTGGCAACCTACCTCAGGAGAGTCTACTTCATATATATTTTCCCCCAGTCTTTGTAATGTAGGCTGCAGTTGTCAGATGTGCAGGGGTAAGAATAATCGTTTTAAAGAGTGGGGGAACGGAAATCATCCAACTGCACCTATGTACAGCCTCTCCAACTGCAATAAGGCTCTGTATCTGTGTGACAGGCTGCTTGCGTACAGCGGCCATCGTTCTCTGGCAAATGCTGTATTTTTGTATGTGGAACACTTTCGAGTGTCAGAGTGCACCAAACTCATTAATAAAAAGAAACTAACATTGTTAAGATGCTAGTCCAATATGTCTCTGCATGTGATTACATGAAAGGCACTATTAAAGAATAATGCATTCCAGCAGCCAAGTGAGACAGCACATCTCAGATGGAGATAAGCAAGTTTCCCTTTGGGAATTTACTGCTCACCATCCACAGCAACCATGTGTCACACATATAAAATCGAGATGCCAGAATGCATTAGAGCTGATTTGAAACACCGTCATCTGATGACAACGAAAACTGTTTTCCAATGATTAGCAGACCTTTCAGCCAAAGTGCTGTCATAGAAAGACAAATAACAGCAGGATATTTCGGGACATTTCTCCCCTTACCTTAGCTTCCACCACAGTTATGTGTCCAGTTTTACAATAAACACAACTACTTCCAGTGCACTGCTTCCATATGACTGAAGTATAGGGTCTAACACAAATACACTCCAAACTGATTCCACTAAAAGTTACTACATTTTTCTTTCTGTGGCCATGATATGACTTGTAACAGTTTTTGTCTGAGTAGGTATATACTTTAACACAATCTATATGACTGACTGGAAGCAACACAGTACTAAAGGTTGGCCAAACTTTCTAGCAGAAAATTCATTCCTTTCAGCATATAATTACATTCCTGAGGCTAAAATCCAGCTTGTAGATCAATATTTGAATCCACTGGAAGGAGTCTTTTATTTTTTGATTCATTGCTCCTGAGAAAAGATGTTTTGAAAATGTTTGAGATGGATCAGGTGTGTAAAGTCATGGTGTCCAAGAGTCACATAACAGTCCTTTCCCAGGATGCTGTGTCCATACCTAATTGGGCAGCACGCATTCCCAAAACATCTATTTTCCCATCATCTTCCAGCTACCAAATTATTCTTACTGTATTTTAGGAAACTGGCAGGAGGAAGGGTACATGAGTGGGAAAACTGGTGGCTTTGTAAGTATAAAAGACACAAGCAGGACCCTGTAACACTTGAAAGGCCAGAGAAAACCAAAAGAGAAAGAGGTCCCAGGGCACTGGAGAAGGGCAAGAGAGACAGTCAACCTAACTGCAGTCTTTGGGAAGACAATGGAACGAGTTATTAAGCAGTCGGTCGCCGAGCATCTAAGATGACAATACGATAATAAAAAGCAGATAATCTGAATTTGCCAAGAACAAATCTTTTTCTAACACAGTGAGCAAGGGAGAAGCCACAGATGTGACAAACTTGGCTTTGATTTGGCTTTTAATCTAAGTCACCTGAGACTCTGACAAGCTGAGTAGGGAATTATGGCCTAAACTGAAGAGCAGTTATGACTACTATATGAAGAAGTAATTAGGAACACTTCTCTTGCAAACTGGGGGTCAAATGGGGTTGCACAATGATCTGCCACGCACCTAGCTTTATTTCATATTTTCCTTATTACACTGACAACGAAACTGAGGAAACGCACTTTCAGAATCTGGGCTAATAACTAAAGTGGGAAAGACTGCAGCCAGTTTAGTATATAGAAGCAGAACTCAAAATGATGATCTGAAAATTTTATAGAGACAGACGCAAAGTACTACAGTGATGATCAAGAAAACAAATTCAAATACAAGGGGAAAAACTAGCCAGACAACAAAAACACAGGAAAAAAATCTGAAAGTTACAGCAGGTTGCAGTTAGAGAGTGAGAGTAGAAGGAGATACAGTTGGAAAAAAAAGGATGGCAAACTTGGCACTATGAAGATCTAAGACACAAGAAACACCTATTTTGCTCTGTTCAGCAGCAGTGAAACACACAGCAGTTGGCAAACAATGTACAGATTAAACTCTACATTTAGAGAAAACTGCATACAGGATGGAGAAAAATCTAAACTTTAAAAACACATGATCAGTAGGAAAATACTAAGAGAACAAAATTTGTTTAGTGTAGAATAATGTGAGAAGAGGAAAGGGCGAAGTTATAATCTTCAAGTTCTTCTGCACGTAAAAGACAAAAATGGAATATCTTTATACCCACCAAGGATAGAACAAGTAACCGCTAGCACCATGTGCAGCACGGAATATATTTGGGAAAAAACTCAGTGATCTATAAAAATCATCATGTAATGGAATTACATCAATAGATCATGCAGTTCCTGTCACTGAAGGCTTTCAAAGCAAATTAAACAAAATCACCGTGAAAGGTTTTGTTAGAGGTTGCTGTAAGATTCGACACTGCTTTAGTGAATCAGTTAATTTGGTGTCACCTCAGAAATAAAGGGAGGTTAGAAACACATCACACTCATAGTGACAGTCAACTACAACAAAGCGAATGTTTTACCTAAGTGACATCTGTGTGAAGTCACAAAGCAGGATTTCTGCCAACATGAATAAATTCAACATGGGAATTGAAAATTACAATTTTGCCTGGATTAAACAAAAGACCTGTAACCCCTGTATTTGAAAATGAACACTGACATTCCTACTGAAGTAGCAAATCCAGATCTTGAGTTGGTGTTCTAAGAGCAAGGTGCAAACAAAGCTGCTACACAGGCTGGAGGAGCTGGGACAAATCTGAGCTGCTTGAGGCAGGTATTTAAAGCTGAGCATGCTAGCAGGTGCGCCGGCCAGGCTCTTACATATATCTTGCATACGTGTTTGAGTACAAAATTCGATTCAAAGTTGTTGGGTTTTAATCAGCTTTGCAACGCTGTTTTGTGCATACCATCTTCGGCAAAGGGGACTCAGTCAGTTGCTTTATCAATGCAAGCTGTTTTTTCATTAGTGCCCCTGCAACGACATCCTATCATCTTCCTTGCATTACTAAACAGAAGATCCAAGCAAGAATAAAGACTGTGGCGCCTGAAATGTATTCCCTTCTTAAAATCCACCGGCTGCCTTCCCACTGGGTCCCTCATGAGTTTCCAAACTAGCCTGTTCCCAATTCAGGGCAGCTCGGACGCGTGAACAGCTTTCCAGTCGGGTATCAACGAGACCTAACGGGGCAGTTTAAAATCACCCACCCACTGCGCCTCGCAAGACCCCTCAGGAAAGAGCGAGAGGAAGGGCCAGAGCAAACCCCACCGGCGCCCACCGGGCCGCGCGGGCAGGCGGAGGACAGCGACGGCGCCTTCCCGCCCCGCT
>WAAD01025978.1:17241-36137 GCA_013389945.1 Fregata magnificens | reverse complement strand
GCCGATACTACCGTGGGGTGAGAAACCTCTTCTCCAGAGCGGTGGGTAACGTCCAGCTTTCGCTTAGCGGCAAGCTGCGGGGCTGAGGTGAGAGAGGGCACCTCCTCGCCCCTGGTAGCCGAGGCGCGGCGGGGGCTGGGTGGCTGGGGCTGGGTCGGTGATGGTTTTCCGAGGCCCTCGTGCTTCGTGACTCAGCCGTGTTAGTACAGGATCTCCTTGCGTTGTTTGTCATGTGTGGGGTTCTACAGGACGTTAGCTGAGAGGTGCAGTGGTTAACGATTCGACCAGCGAAGGAGTTTTGCCTATAGGGATGTAATAAAAGGGGGTGTATGTGCAGGGGCTTATACTGAGACTTTGAAAGTAATGGGACAATAAGAACAGTGTTATAACATGAACAATGAAGGAGCAGGATCATCAGCAGGTGGTCCCAGATGAAGCAGATAAGACCAAATGCTCATCATCTGTTTTTTATTGAGTATTTTTGCCTCTAGCTGAGTAGCTACATTTTCATCCTTCTTGTTCTCCTCAAATGAGTAGAGATCCTCAATCAAAAATGAATGAACAGTAGTGGTGATTAGCATGTCATGGTCTTAAATGAGCAAAAACATAACTCCAGCTGTGGAAGCAACAGATATCAAGGTGTTCCTGTATCTGTAGTTTGAGAAAACTCAAGGAGGGAAAGTAATTTCTTTTGTCTTCTAGTCACCACAAAAGATAAACGTACCTCTCACAAAACAAATTGTGGATCTAGAAAGCTGGCAGTAGTGTGTTCACTGCTACCAATTATCTTTTCAGGGCAGAGAGCTGTAGCAGTGGAAGTCAAAAAAGTTGTAGTTAAGCCTTTTGAGTTACTGGTATAATGAAAGGAAGCAAGGGCTTTGGGAGATCTCACTTGAATAACAGGGAGAACTAAAGCAAAAAAAACCCAACAGGATATAGCAATCTCAAACTAATGTAGTTAGTGGCAGACCCTAGAAAAGGGAGGCGAGTGGCCTGGGGAGTTGGCAGTGGGTGGACCTGTGGATAAAGGAGGCAATGGTCAACAGAGCTCGTGGATAAGGGGGAAAATGGCCAGGATGACAGTTTGGGCCAAACTGGGGGATAAAGTTTTACTGTTGGTTTAAACTAAGCATGTGCAGCCACTCAGGGCACTGACTCCTGCTTTGGCTGGAAGCCTGGCTCTGTTAAAAAAAAAAGTTGTAAGAAATTGCCATTGTTTCCTCCTCACCTCTTGGTCTGCTTTAAGCACAGTGTGGGATTTCCCTTTCTTGTGGTTCTGTGATGATCTTAGGTTATCTCTGTGTGGTCATGCAGTTGTACTCTGGGAGTGTTACAGAATTTTAAAGGGTAAGATTAAGGCTCACTGAAAACAGGAGGGAGAAATTTGAGGAATGGAAACTGGAAGTGGATGAGGAGCAAGAGATAGGAGTTGAAGTCCAGCTCTTAGTGAAAAAAGAAACAAGTGCCAGAAGTCTCATAGGCCTTCTCCTTTTAACTCTTTGGGTCCTGGTATGGTTTTTATTATTTTGGGTTTTTTTTCTTTGGTTTGGTGTGGTTTTTTTCACTGTGCTACTGAACTGGAGTTCAGAAGTTGTTAGAAAAGAGGGTAATCCAAGATTAACTGTCACTGTTACCTTGCTAAAGATCTTTTTTCCCCTTCCTCGTTTCCTCCTCAGACTTATGTAGTTAGGAAGAGCTGACTGCTAAAGAGAAAATGACTTCTCTAGAAAAAGGTAGGTGGTTCACATGACATCTAAGCAGACTGGATTGAAAGTACTTTAACTTGAATTCTAAAGACTGGAGTTACACTGTATGCCAGGCTCCATTAATTTAAACTTATTCCTTTTATGTAGCTATTAGGAAGTAGTTATGTGACTTCATTATTGCAGTGAAAAACAGAGCTGCCTGGATGGAACAGTTAATTGAATGTAGTTTTCTAATCCAGCTTTGTATTGAAAAACGAGTTTGTCACTGGTACTGTCATTTGTCTGTATGCTTGTCTGTTGGTCCTCTAGTATTTAGAACCTGTTGGCACTGATTCAGCCAATTTGAAAGCAGGGTAATATAAAGGTGCTACTACAGCATTTTTGAAATTCATTGTTTGGATAGAGGATGCAGGCTCACATTAAATGCCTGCAGTATGAGGAAAAAAGCAGTATGTGTAGCTATGTTCTAAGAAACTTTCTTGCCTTCACCCGTTGTGAGGAAACTGCTACAATAATATTTCATTCAGCTGAAAACTTTGTTTACTGAAATTAATTTTATTTAAGTTCACTTTGTCATGCATATTGGGGAATTCAGAGCAGAATGCAGCCTTGCTGGAAATACTGGGGTCTATTGATTGGAAATGACACAGAACTGGCTTGTTGGCTTTTCTTAAACCTTCGCTTGGACAATTAAAACACATGGTAGATAGTATTTAGAAGTCTGCTAAACTTCTTAAGGTGTTAGTAGCTATGTAGCAAATAGCTGCTTTTCATTGAACTCTTGCTTTTAAAATGAGACTGCTCTGATTCTGTCAGCTCCCAAAACCTGATTTTGCTTTCAACCTATGAGTAATATTGTCAAGAACTTTCTCCTTACTAGCTCTTTTTCATGTCTGTATCTAATCTTGTATGACAGCAGGAAATTAAGAGTAGTACAATTCAAGTCAATGCCTGTGTCTTGTACTATTAGTATTAATGAGCAACACACACTTGAGTAAGGACTTTTCTAACTTGTGCTTTATAATTGCTGCTGCAGAGAACTATTTTACACATGCAGTGCGCAATTAAAATCTGTAACTTTGAAGTACAGAAGTTAAGTGAAGAGTTACAATGAGACTATAACAAAGTGAAGCTTTCCCTCTGCTATTTCTGAATCTTAGCTGATGACGCTTCATCACCCATCCGAGGACCTGGAGATGGCATGGAAACAGAGCAGACAGCTGAATCGGTGGAAGTAATCACTGGAGCCAACACTACGAACCATCACATCCACCACAGCCCACATAAGACAGTCTCTTCTCTGAGTCCCGGAGTTCTGCAGCTAGGGAAAGTACATGCTGATAAATCAGTGGAGATTGAAGCTATTCGTATATTAGTCCCCAAAGCAGCTATCACCCATGTTGTTCCAACTAAAAATGCTAAGGTAGCTAAATCAGTGGGACATAAAGGAGACACATTCCATCAGTCAGATGGAGCTGCAGATCCCAAGAAAGAACAGATAGAGCTGAAAAATGCAGTAGAAAAGCTAAAGAATTCAGAAAAGCGGTTGTTACAGGATAAAGAAGGTCTCTCTAATCAGCTGCGTATACAGACAGAGGTAAGGAATGAAAGGTATTTTCTCTCTCACAGCTGAGCTGCTTTGGTTTATGTAAGCAGTTTGTGAGTGTGACCAAAGAACTGCTGTGACACTCTAGCCTTGAAACAGATAGTTTCCCTTTTGAACTTATCAGCTAGGATACAGAGTAGAAGTACATCTAAGCAATCCAGTGCTGCTTCTCTGACAAGAGATGACAGTATCAAAGGCTTGAAGCTGGGAGAAGCACATTAGAGGGCTGCAGGGAAATGGATCTTTCATGAGGAAAGATTTTGCTCCTCAGCTCAACCACTAAGTGAAAAATGTTATGCCATAGAAGGGGTGGCTGTCATTTTCTACATAATACAATCTGTGGATGTCTTGTCTAATCCTTTATTATCTTACTGATTCAGGACTTGAATACTACTGAAACTTTCTTTGTTTCTTGTAGTAGGCTTTCATTCTTCCTCTTTGGCCTCTGTTAGAATTTAAACAAGAATGTGTTAAATGAGCGTTAGTCTCAAATGTTTGTGCTCACTGGAGTGGATTGTGAGGCTTAATATACTCTGCATGGGATTTGTCCCATTCTCGAAAGAGAAAGGCAATTTATTGTTAGGTATTTGCAATAACTTGCACTGCATTCTGGAAGCAGGAGGTATTTCATTCTGTGTTGGTAATTACAAGACAGTCTGGTCTAATTCTAGGTGAATCGGGAGCTGAAGAAATTACTTGTTGCTTCTGTTGGGGATGATCTGGAGTATCACTTCGAACGAATGGCTCGTGAGAAAAATCAGCTAATCCTAGAAAATGAAGCCCTGGGCCGGAATATGTCTCAGTTGTCTGAACAATTAGAACGCATGTCTATACAATGTGATGTGTGGCGAAGCAAATTCCTAGCAAGCAGGTATTCCCTCTTACAGAACTGTTATAACAGCATTCTCCTTCAGTCTTTTATTACATACACCCATTGCAATGCGTGGGAATGTGCCTAAATAGCACAACAGCTATACTAACACTTACTATGAGGTATGAGTATACAGAAAAGGTAGAAAGTAAGCACCTTGTAAATCTGAATAGTTCTGCTTTTCGAAGGTAATACAGGGGATCCTAAACCTCTTAAAATCTTAACTACAGTTCTTGTCAACATAGCAAGAGAAGTTCTTATTTCTGATAGACTGTGTGCAGTTTAGGGCTTAAAAATGTCTTTTGGGACAGCTGTCTTGACTCATCTTAAAGGTAATTAGCTTGATTTTCACCCCTACCTCCTGGGTAGGAGACAATCATCAATGTGTGAAGAAGTTGATTTGGTTTACAAATCTGCTTACAGTGATTCAGAGATGTACTGTGAAGGGCAGCTCAGCATGGAAGAAAGAGTAGGGGCACCTTTTCACTAAACACTGATTGTGTTACTGCTAAGAACCCTACTGTTACTTGTATAACCTTAAAACAATGGGTAGCAGAAGTCAGGAGCAAATCTTAAGCTGGTCTAAATGTCAGAATCTCATTTGACAATGGATTAGACTTTTAACTTGCGAAGTGTAGTGGTCTTACCAGATATGTAAATAGTGTTCTAGGATTTTTAATCTTTTACTGTACTTGGCTATAACTAACAATTTTAATTATGATGCTTAATGCATATTACAAAAAGGTCTTACTGCTTGAAGGAAATGGTAATACAATACAGTGTCCTCCCTTTAATTTGCTGGTCTCAAGAAGTTTCAGCATATTGAGTGAATATAAGTACTTGTAATAGTCCTAGCTAGGCTAGTGTTACTATCCTAATTTAATTTGGGGGTTTTTTTAGCATTAATAGGAGTTCTGAGATCAGGGATGTGAGTCCCTTCTACGAATGACAGTGTGGTGATGTGCTTAGAGTAACACCCTTCGATATTGTAACGTTCTGGTTCATTGAGATCTCGGATTCCTAACTGGTTGTTGTTTAAATGTCATTCTGGTTTTTGCATTTGCAGTATTGCAGGCATTTGAAATACCCGCTTGAGGGGTCCATGCCAAGTCTCATGGCATAGCAAAATATGACAACAGTTGTCTCATTTGTAGCTCTTAAATGCTTGTATCTGGCACATATAACCTCTAGTTATTGCCCGTGAGAAAGGCAGAGGTGAATGAATGCAGTCTGTAGCCACAGCTGTCGTCTTTAGAGATGAGTATGAAAAGATATTACAGCATACTTGTGAGAACTGTGTTAGTAAAACAAAATGTATTTAGCTTTATCTGTCAGGATGCTTGTCTGCCATGTTCATGTACTCAAGGTGTTTTAAAATGTCTGTTACTAGATTTGTATTAAGTGACATAAGATTGTTTAAACTCAGCAAGTCAAAACATAATCTTGCACTTGTGTTGACTGTAGTTGAACAGAAATTGCTCTTAATACATGTCCTTTGTAATAAGGTTGATATAGGCCCTGCATGGGGGAGGGGGGTGAGAACAGCAGCTTAATACTTAACTTGAGCTGACAAATTATGGTCTGTAGTAGAATAAAGATGACTTTCAAACTGCTCACTTACACTACTGATCGGAGATTTCTTTTGCAGGGTTATGGCTGATGAGCTAACCAATACCAGAGCAATTCTTCAGCGTCAAACCAGGGATGCACAAAGTGCAATCCAGGACTTGCTGAATGAACGTGATCAGTTCCGTCAAGAGATGATTGATACACAGAAGTATGATTTTTCTAATCCAGACTACCTCTGTGCAAACTTTTCATTTCTGTCAGTTTATTCTAGGCCAGAGAAGAATCAAATAACTTTCCCCTATTCCAGTGATATTCAACAAAAATCAGTTATGCTGATGGATAGTACAGTCACTTTTCAGTCTCAGAGCTGGAAAAGTCAAAGTAGCGTTAATTCTTTCTTCATCGTTCCCTGGACGTGTGAGGTGTTTGGGGTCATACGCTGTGGAACTGACATCCCTCATAACCTCAGACTTTCTTTATTAATCACTTACTGTCTTGACTTCAAGTCTCCTCTGTCTCCTTCCAAAACATACAGATTCTTCTACCAGCATTGGTTGTTTTTTAATGCTTATCCTGCCAGATGTAAAATAAGTTTTACCAGTATTAAAATACTGTGTTGGTGAGGCCTTGCCTTGGAGAATAGCCTGTTTGCATCCTTGCTTTTAAACACGTAAACTTTCTTTTTTGGTTAACATTTGGCTTGTGCAGTAAGTCTTCTGAAGAGACGATTCCTCTGAAGTATGCTGTGTGCTGATAGTGTAGAGTACAAAAAACACTATTAGTTCTTTTCTTCCTTTCTGCACAGGCTGCTGGAGGAGCTGATGGTTTCTCTTCAATGGGGGAGACAACAGACATACTACCCTAGTGCCCAACCTTACACTACAACAGAGCTAGCAGCTGTGAATTGTAAGCTAGCCAAAGCTGTAAGCTCGCATCTTCTTGGAAATGTTGGCACTAATAGTCCAAAAAAGACTTCAACAGCTGGGGAGTTTTGCAATACCCCTGCTGAGAAAATGGCTGAAATGGTAAGAACTCTTCATACATCTCAATCTGTCAGCACCGAGTCTTCTTTCCAGAAAGAAATGCCTTGCTTTATGTTAACTACTTGATATCTTGCCTTTTTTAAAAACTATATGCAGGGGAAACATGCTGAATAGAGCTGTCTGTTTTCCTCATTTAAAAAAAAAAAAAAAAAAAAAAAAAAAACCCCACACAAAACAAAAAAAAACCCCAAGAAACAAAACTAAATAATAAGCAGAACAACATAAATAATATGATGAGACATACTGAGACATACTGTTTCCTTCTCTGTCCCTAACACCACAAATAACTGGGTCAAAATTTGTTTAGAGTTAGCGTGTCAGGAGGAAGCAAACTGAAAATACTTAGCTGAGTTTAAAAACTAAGTGGGAGAAGAAATGTAGTTCAGGTAGGAATAAGTCATAACACTTCAGCAGTAGTTTCTGTTGCCCTAAAAAATCAGTTCTGTTGAAAGTGGGTGGAAAGGCAGAGAGAAGCTATATGATTATCCTTTAAGATAAGGTTCCACTGCAGGAAGCTTGATGTTTGAATAGCAAACTAGACTAACAGTTCAGTCTGGAAGCAATTGAGTAATGGCTGAGCAGCAGGAGGCTCACAGTGCCTGGTTGTGCTCAACTCTGCTAAAAAGATTACAGGTTTTTTTATTCTCAATAAAATCATACCTTGGATTTCTGATGGTCATTACTAATTTACAAACAGTACTTAGTGTCTTTATATTGGGAGTCTGGATAGATGGATATTTAGTTTTCAAATTGGAAAAAAATTGAAAAATTGCTTTTGAGCAGAAATCCTTCCTAGCTGTTAGAGAAGGTAAAACCCATTAAACTTACTTAATAGATATATTTTCAGTCTCAATTTTTCCATCCTTAGGTACTACGTGTACTGGATCCAGCTGCACGTACAGAATCAGCAACAGAAGTTTCTTTTTCTGAGACTTCTCCATCCTCCTTCCTTTCCACAAAGAAGAATATTGGAAGGTTTCACCCATATACAAGATACGAAGATGTAACTTTCAATTGTTGCAATCACTGCCAAGGAGAGCTGATAGCCCTTTAAAAACACAGCCAATGCACTGCATTGCAATTGCACATGCACTCTTTCTGAAGAATTACACGAGTTGATGTTCAGCAGGCTTCCCTTTTTCCCATTTGTTTCAATAATGGGTGGGTTTAACATTGGAAATTATGCAGTTTCTGCTTCTCTGTCTCTTGAAGTTAGGGGACTGACAGGATTTCCTTAGCCTCTGGGATACTTCTACTACTTTTCAGTGCGAAAGGCTACTTATTTCTTCTACAAAGGCAAGACCAAAAATGTTATGCTGGTCCAATTTGTAGAGTGTAGAGATGCCCTTGACTATTTAAGGTTTACAGTCTCATTAGCAAGTCTCAATTAATTTCTCTTTAGAGGGAGACAAAAGCATAACTATACCAAAGTAAATGAAGTGCTGATAGGTTATGCTTTAAAAAAAAAAAAAGGCAATGGAAAATAGTCAGCTCCATGCTTTTTTTTTTTTTAATCTTAGCCAAGGTGATGAACTGTCCCCAAGTCTATATTCAGCCTTTTAAATTTAGTAATAGAAAGGATTATGTGCAATGATTCTTCATAGCTGTAAGTTCTGAAAGAAAGAGCATATGCAGTGTTGGCAGCCCTCCTGGCAAGAAGGGGAATGAACTCTAGCTACAATATATAAATAGTAACTGGTTTTAAATGGATTCTGGAAAACTGCAGGGTGAGATTATTCTTGTGTTTCCATAAAGCTAAAATAATGGCTTTTCCATCTATTTCAGCTTCTAGAGCGAAGCTGTTTCATAGCTGATCCTCAGCAAAGACAGACTGGTATACCTCCTTTAGTACATAGTGTTGAAACCTGACCCAGCATTAGAACTCAGTCCTTGCCCAAGGTCTTCCTGGGTGTTATGGGAAGCTGAAGATAAGCACTAAGTTTGCACAGGTACTGGTAAAAAAATATATATTTTTTTACTTGTATGGTTTTATAATCTTGATGTAGGTTTGAAGAGAACTTTTAGCAGATGATCTGCTAAATCTAAAGAAGGCTATTTAAGTTGCAAAGGTAAAGAGGAAAAGTAGGAGGATGCAAATGTGCATTTTAATTTCTTAGTTTCACTCCCAAATTTATCATATGTAGCTATCTAGTTTGGGGAAAGGGTTTCTGAAATGGTTGCTTTTACCCAGTTTTCCTTTGAATCTCATACCACGATCAGAATATGTAAGTTACAAGTTCTTGCTGTTGCTGGCCATGCTTTGGTTTGCATGAAGAAAGCTACAATAAACTTACTTTGCTTGCTTTCAAGTTGCAATTTTGGATTTAATATAGCTGTATTTCTGACCTTGTTTTCTCTGCAGCATAAAAGGAACTATATGACATTGAACCATAAAACCCTTTACTCTGCTTGTCTGAGGTAATGAACCAAGAAGCACTTCTTTTGTAGCTTACTACAATTAGGGAGATAGCGTGAACCTTTGCAAACTTTCCCCTTGCATTTGATTGCTACACACAAGAAGCATTTCTTGCCCTTGGTGTCAGGGGAAGGTGGAAGGCACCTGTTACTCATGTTTCTCATTAGTATGTGAAATTTTCATTTCACATCCATGCCCTTTATCTATGCTGGTAAAAGCTGCAACACAGCACCCTCCAGTCAAACACCAGTACTCTCTCAATACACCTGTAACTATCTCCAAAATGGTAAGAGAAATATACTAATGGCAAATTTTGCCTTGCATCTACTACACTTCCTTCTGTTACAGTACTTCCAGAAAACACTTTGAACATGGAAAAATGTAAGAACAAGGCCAGATCTTGAAATCTGTTGGATGCATAGCTGGACAGAATGTTCCTCATCTTCCACTAACTTTATGATTTCATGAGTGACGTCAGCATGTTCTCTGACAAGAGTTCACAATTTAGCTGGGTACGGTGATGTAGTTTATTATAATTAATTTAGCAAACATGGACATGTATACAAGAATCCAGCTTCCTTGATATTGGTAAAGGTCCTAATTTACCCAACCTTTTAATGTCATGGAATGGAAAACTACTGAATGTGACTCACAGAAATAAGTTTCAAAAACTGTTGCATGTTCACATACATGTTAGCCTTCAGTGACTACTTTCCCTGAACTAAAAAAAAAAAATAGTCCTCCAGTCTAGCCAGAATTAACAGCTGGTCAACAGATCAATAGAAAGTGGTACAAGAAACAGCATTTTCCAACAACATAACACCTTGTACAGTCTTTGTCACAAGCAGCAGCAAACAGCAATATTAATCCAGCAAAATTCAACATTTTACATAATAGCCTGCATCCAGGAATTCATGGTAGAGTTGAGTATAAAGTGCCTTTTATAGACAGGAATGTGTATTTGCTACCCTCGCATACAGATCTCACTCATTTAGATTTGGTCAAACCAAGAAGATCCCTGAGTTATACACAAAAGCAGGCTTTTCAACAAGATTACAAATAAATAGATAGTAAAATCATTGTCAATGAAGGTAATTGTTAAACTTGCTTGAAATCTTTAAAAACACCACAAACACACAGTAGCTGTGAAGAGCAAAAGCTCAAGCCATAAAAATTAAGAGGGCTGCCACCAAGAACTCTCGTTACATCAAACTTTCAACTGTAATGGTCTGTGAAGCGAAAAGATTTAGGCTCTGAACTAATGCAGTGGATGTTCTGCATCTGTTTTGCTCTTCTGGCTTCTAATCTAAGCTGCCTTGCTCTCTCTTTAGCAGCTAGTTCTTCTGCTCGTTTTTCTTCTCTCTTTCTTTTTAGCCATCTGTGGAGAGAGAAATGGGACTAGAAGTAACGATGACAATTGCAGTTGTAAGTTTTATGTCATCCATTCAAAGCAGACTTGCTCCCATTTAACTAGAGTCACCTTCTCCTGCAGGATAAAGTTAGGTGTCATGGCTGAGCCAGTCTAAAAGCCTGCTGCTCCTAAACACAGGAAGCACTACTTTTCCATCCCAGTTCTCTTGCTTCTGTACCCACCTTTACCTCCCCCCTTTTGTTGAGCTGATTCAACTCATGGACTCGAGTTTAATCCATTTTATGGGATTAACTTTCTGTTTGTTTAATGAACTGAATCAACGCAAGCCTGCTCCAGAACAGGCAAAAAGGGGTAGGGGATAAGGATCTCCCTTTTTCAGCAGAAGCAATTCACTATTTCAGCTCAGGTTCTGACAAGTAATTTCACAACAGTGAACAAACAACATCAAGGAATTGATGTATTTCTACTAGGGTATAAGCTTATGAGGGCATATTCATGCAAAAAAAAAAAACCCAAACCCCACCAATAAGGACTTCAGCAGTAAAGATGTACCATAAAATAACTACAGTCTTAAGCTGATAAGACTACAAAATTTTCAAATATAATTCCCTAGGAATGACCCTACTCACTCTTTAAAGGCTCTGTTGCATTCCTCAGTTCTTGGAAAAAAGGCAATTCCCTCAGCTTGGCGTCTCAAAATTTCTATCTGTTTTTCTTTCATGTGTTCTTGGTGCTTTTTTTTAAGCCATAACTTGAAGGCTTCTTCTGGATTCCTGCTCCTCTCCTATTTAAAAAAAAGACATATATACACAAGGCTTATCGTTAAATGACCTTTATATTAATCCCGTTATAATAATTTCTTGAACTCTGCTGGCATCTCCCATCCATGAAACATACTTTATAAGCAAACTAATCTGGCTTGGAATATACACATGAGCAAGTATTCGAAGTGGTATGTTTTAAAAAATACTGAATTTTGCTTTTCAAGCTCATTGCTGCAAGGCAGAGGAACTTTAGAACACAGCACGTGAATCTTCAGGTTTTGGTCAGGTCACGTGCATTAACTGCTTGCCAACAAATTCTGATGGTAAGGACTACACTTCAGAGGGTTCTCTGGCTGCTTGTTCACTGCAGAGTTCAATCAAGTCATTCTCCTGATAAAAAGGAGCATTACTGTATCTCCTGTGATTTTACAGCTATTCAGTTAATATATGCAGCCTCTATGATGCAAGCCACCCTGCCAAGCAGAACAATCCTAAACATGCAAGTCAATCTAGCTCTTCACTGAAAGCAATGTAACAAAAACATTTCCTATCCCTGTAAATTTTCATACGTTTACCTAAGAACACAGGCTTAGAATTTGTTTTCCTGTTTAGCAAGAGCACTAGAGATCCCAGTCCTACATTAGGGAGATCTTACTTTGCTGTTCAAGTCTTCTAGCTCTTTTGCACGACGAATTCGCTTCTCTTCTTGCACTTGTTCTTTCTTCTTCTGTAACCAAGCTTTAAAAACCATCTCATTCTCTCTTCTCTTCTGTTCTTCTTGTTCCCTTTTCCTTTCTTCTTCCTTGAATGGAATGAAGACTGAATAAAGTTAGTTTTTAAGAGAATCATCTTAATCTGCAAAGCCCTTCATAGGCAATAAATAAGCCATTTGAATTGCATGAGAGAGGCACAAAAATACTGATGAAACAGGAATACTCAAAGACTGCATCACAGTTGATACTACTTTTAGGAAGAAACGAGTTTGAGCACTTCTGTGGTTTGTGTTACATTCAACACTCGGAAAGATCTATTCTTCTTACGAATAGATGATGTTCCTCGCACCTACACACAACTTTCAGACTATCCTCCAAATTTACAATTTGTAATTTACTGAAATGAAAGAAACCCCACCAAAATTAAGCAGATGGATTCCAGTAATGTCAAGAAATGTTTCATGCCTGTAAGATCCATCACAGAATGGAAGAACTCCATTCAAGAATGAAGAAATAAGGTAATACATTCTCACCTTTTTCATAAGTCAGTCAGCCAACAGAGGAAGAGATTTAGCACACACTGTTAGGAAAATAACCTTCCTCATCTCCACCACGCTACCTTTTACTTTAAATACGCAGCGTATGGTGTCAAGAGATCTAGTCTTGTGTGTACAAAGAAAACATATTAGTAACTCTTCATAGTTCTCATGAGCTAAGCCTCAGCAAACTTTTCAAATAAAGCAGGCTAGGCCTATTTCCACGGATAGAAAGCAATCTTTGAAGCTACTTAGCCAGCTTACTTAGAACATCACGGCACAGAAAAATGGTAGATGCTTCATGCTCTTTTTATAGAGCAACATACATAGTAAGTTACCTTTTTAAAATTGTATCATCATAATGCAAAGTGAAGAAAAACATCTAAGTTTTTAAAATCTTTGGTAAAGATTTCTGAAGTTCCTGTTACAGCTGTCAGAGGCTGACTCTCTATTCTTTTTTTCTGAATAAAGAGCTGAGAAAGAATTAAAAGGGGTTTTTTTCCCAGTAATACATAAGATACTGATTTCATTTTCTAAAATAGAATTTTTTTCTTTTTTTCTTTTACATTCCTGCCCTTTATAGATACAGGAAGAATAACCTCAGTACTGGGAGTATTTTTTTCTTTTTGTCCTCTGTGTAGTGCCCAGGTAAAACCAAATAAAAAGTAGCATCAATTAACAGAGAAAGGGGGAAAAAACCCTACTTTGCAACAAACTGTGCTGGTTTTCACTAGGATACAGTTATTTTTCTTCATAGTAGCTAGTATGAGGCTATGTTTTGGATTTGTGCTGAAAACAGTGTTGATAACACAGGGATGTTTTTGTTACTGCTGAGCAGTGCTTACACAGAATCAAGGCCTTTCCTGCTTCTCACACCACCCCACCAGTGAGCAGGCTGGGGGTGCACAAGAAGCTGGGAGGGGACACAGCCAGGACAGCTGACCCCAGCTAACCAAAGGGATATCCCATACCGTATGACGTCATGCTCAGCATATAAAGCTGGGGGAAGAAGAAGGAAGCGGGGGACGTTTGGAGTGATGGCATTTGTCTTCCCAAGTAATGGTTACACGTGATGGAGCCCTGCTTTCCTGGAGATGGCTGAGCACCTGCCTGCCCGTGGGAAGTAGTGAATTAATTCCTTGGTTTGCTTTGCTTGCGTGTGTGGCTTTTGCTTTACTTATTAACCTGTCTTTGTCTCAACCCACAAGTTTTCTCACTTTTACCCTTCAAATTCTCTCCCCCATCCCACCAGGGGGGAGTGAGCAAGTGGCTAGGCGGGGCTTAGTTGGCAGCTGGGGTTAAACCATGACACAAACTCACTGAGAAAACTTACTACAACACTCACCTGTGCAAAACCTTTACAGGAAAAAAGTATCCAGTTACATTATTGGTCAACATGACTTCACCTGCATGCATCTTATGCAAGCAACAAGGCATGCCACTTTTGAAGCCAGCTGTATCTTCCATATATGTTAAACACACCCCGCTTTGTTCATAGTTCTCACAGTCATTCTCCTGTGTAAATCTTATGACTGAACACTCTCCCAGATGATAATTGCCTACTACATACTTCATGAGCACCCAAATGTGCACCTGCATTACTGTGGTTAATGTTAACTTCCTGCGTTGCAGTGTAATCTGTGGAGATGTGATACCATGCACTACGTTCCAGTAAACAGTGGGCCTGTAATGGAACCTAGGTAGAAAGAGAGTCAATAATCAAAAGCAGTAAGTACAATACAGCAGAAGGCGGCCTATTTATGAGGGATATATTAAATAAATCATTGTTTTCTTCTGTAAGCAAGGCATGATCCTATGCCACTCTGTGGGGTTTTTTCTTTTAAGGAAAAGAGTTTTGAGAGATTATTATTATCATTATTATTGCTGCCTCTTTTATCATGGAAAAATGGAGTAAATGCCCTGAACATGTGGTCTCTGTGAAGCAGAGGAACAGGAGATGGTCACTGTGATCTGCTTGTCACCTCTATGTCTTTACCTCTTTCCTCAGTTTCTCTTTCCTTTGTTCTAACTGCTTCCGCAATTCTTTTTGTCTGGGAGAAAGACAGTAAGTGGAGCTTCTCATGGGCACATTTGCAGACTGCGCTCTCTGCGGAGTCTTCCGTTTTCCCAGACCTCTTGCAGCATTGATAGCAGAATTTGGACGACGCTTAGGGTTAGATGGAGGTTTAGGGAAATACACGCACTCTTCACCACCAGGAGAAAAAGAATGTGCTTCTGGTCTTACTGGAGGTACTTCCTTCATTCCGGAGACAGTGCCAAAAGGACCGTAGTGTGAAGATTTTGGAGACGTATGTTGAGTTTCAATATCAGTAAAAGAAACACTTATAGGGGGCAAAAAGCCCTGGCTTTCAATATCACGTAAACTTAAGAGTTCAAACTTCCCATCTTTTTCCACTAGGATTTTACCATCCTTCTTTTCCTCATCCTTGCCAGCATGTGGTGAAAGTGATGTGCTTTCCTGTCCCATTTCATTAGAAATATGCAACTGAGATAGCCTATTTGAAACATCATCTCCTCTTGCAAGGTCAGTTTTACAAACTTCAGCATCTTCTAGAGGAGGAACTTCAAGATCCACCAACTTATCCTTAAATTTTAATTTCCGTTCTCTGTTCTGATCCACAGGAGCCTGATTCTCCAGCAGTTTGTTGGCTTCTTCAATCTTTTCCAAGATGTAACGCTTTATTTCTTCATCCTCTTCCTCATCCAGTTCCTGCTGGTTTTCCAGCTTGGATTCCTGGATAGAGCTTTCACTATCAGTATCAGATACACGGTCCCCCTGTCTCGTATCAGACACAAAACTCTCTTCATTGGAGGGTCTCATTTTCACATCTACATCTGCCTCTGAAAGCTGATCGGGATTTTCTTCCATTTCCTCATTGTCTTCCTCAAACTCGTCCGCAACTTTAACAATTTGTGCTTCAATATCCTCTTCACTTTTTTCAGGATTCTAAAAAAATTAAAATAAACTAGTCTATTCTCCCAACAAAGAACAGTATCAGAGAAAAAGAAAAGAAACAGCCAGAGAGAAGAGCAGTATTAACTACTCTAATTCTAAAACAGGCTGCCAAATAATGCATTTCATAACTAATAGCTTTTTTTGGCACTAACAATTCTCTTGCAGTTTCTCCATGTTCACATCTGCACAAAGTTTAACTAACCATGGCTTGCACAGTAAAGCGATCAGTGACAGCATAAAAACAGAACAACGTGCGTTGCACAAACACTTAAAGGAACCCAGAAGTACTTTTGAAACAAACATATTATTTTCAGTGAACACTGAATTTTCTGTTTTAAGGCAATTATAACCAAACTAACCAGTTCACTGAAATATTTTTCACTATAATTCCAGATAACCTTCCTTGTCAAAATTCAGTGAATATACCTACACGTTTCAAACCGTTTTGAATTTTGTGCTTATGTTTCCAAATATTACTCAATTTTGTCTTCTAAATAAGACAACTAGCATTTAATTTAACAAATACCTCTCTTTGACTGAGGTTTTCTTTTTCTTCTTCATTAATTAGCCATTTGAGGTCTTTTTCAAAGTCATCCTCATATTCTCCACTTTCTGCTAAATCACTGATATCTGCTGGATCTCCTTCCCCTTCCTTTTCACTCATTTTGGTGACGTGTTAGAGCAATACTATAAAAAGGAGAGGAAAAAAAAATGTTTTAAAACTCTATTGACACACATAAGTATAGAACATTTATATCTCTTATGTCACCCACATCAAGCTTGTGAGCAGTATCAATACAACCACATTAGATAGTGCCCCAGCACCTCGGAACTAAGGATCACTAAGGGTTTATAAACATGAATGGTTTTGTCATTTCCAGCTCCAACTACCAGGGGAAGATCTGAGTCAAAGCAAACCGAGGTGACTTACTCAATGTCTTGCAGCGAGTCTCTGACAGAGCCAAGACTAGAACTCATGATCTCTTAAATATTAGTCCCATCCTTTAACAAAGAGATTGCTGGTTTATGTTTATTAGAAGTACTACCAGCTTTCATTGCTCCCAGGAGTGTTTTACATTGTTGTTTTATATTTTCCTGCCCCACTTTCCTTTAAAGAAGTCTTAACTTGTTTAAAGTTACATTGCAAAGATGTGGCATGCACAAGTCCTAGAAGATCCAAGCCATGGCTTACAGTAGATCAAATTATCAAAAAGCTTCCCATAATGACATATTAAAAGGAGAAGACATTCTTAACTCTTAACAGCAACCTTCTGCTAGAGTGACTGAACATTTACAAGCAGCTAGCTTTCAAACCATATCACCTCCACTAGTATTATGGGCAAAGAAAGTAGCACAGACACCAGCTGAGACTGCTGGGAAAAGGATTCAGTTTGAATTTCTGAGGAGGACAACAACAGGCAATACTCAGTAGCCAGTTAATCAGGCTGGATATAGTCAAAACTGAAGAAGAGCCACTATAAGGGTTGAATCTTTTAAACAATCTTTGGACTGCATAGCACACAGGTGCCAACAGCTCCGGAAGGACCGCTTAAATGCCAGTGCTTGGGCGTGCAGGCTGACTGCCTGCCACCCCTCCACTCAGCTCACTCAATTGAAGGCATCTGTCTCCATCCAAAGACACAAAAGGGTTAAAGACATGTGGAGACACACATGAGCCTAGACAGCTGATTCTGCTCTTGTTACAGGTTTAGCCACTAATCATTCCTTCCCTAATTTGTTTATTACTGTTTGCAAAAGCAACAAAAAAGAAGGAAATATTCATTATTCAAAAGTTCCTATTCTCTTTGTACTCTCTGCTGTCAGCTGGAAGGTGCTGCTTCTAAGTGTCTCTCTAGGAGAAATCTGTGTCATTTACAACATACTGAAAGATCTCCATACGAGCATTAGCATATGGCAACACAATATGAGATGTAAGAGTTAGCTCTGGCTGGAACAGCAAGCCAGCTCTTGCTGTGTGACCATCCTGCCGTTCCAGACAAGAAGGGTTGCACCTGGACTTCCCAATCTGTCTAAGCATTTTATCATGCATTTTGTAAAAATCCTTCCATCCAGAAGATGCTGCTTAAATTCCTTCAAGCTTTTGTTTTAAATTCCAATGAGCATCTTGGAGTTCTCAGTTATTTACTCACATGAATACCAGCTCCACTTCTTAAAACTCTGCATTTCATGCTTGACAAGAGTGCTGGTCTTTTAGACCTCAAAATTTAGTCAAGATTTGTTTAAGAGGAAAGAATGGTAATAAAGCTAGGCACTTCTGTTGCAAACTTGTTTGTATACAAACTTTACAAAAGCTCTTTTGTTTAATCCATATTTTGCTCAAGAAAAATCAGGCATTTTTTTTCCTCCTAATTCACTTCTTTTTAGCCATCACTTGCCAGAAGAATCACTCTAGATTTCTCCAAGTTTAAATTTTCAACCTTGTTCAGACTCTTGCCTTGGCTTTCCACACCATGTCTATTTCCATCATGTTTTTCCTGCACCTCTTCTCATACAACATGTAACCGTTTTTGCTTGGAAGTGCCCCTTCCTTCACAAATATCCTTGGTTTGGGTGGTGACATGTACCTGGGTTCCTAATGGAGGTTACTTTGCTGTAGTACATATTCAGCACAAAAGAACTATTTCTTTTTAACTTCTTCATCGTTGTGGTAAGTGGATGCAAAAGCTACAAAGCCAAATTGTGCCTTTAACAAAACACGTTCCCGTCAGTCTGTGACACTCAACACAAATACTGAAAACCATTCCATTTATTTAGGATACGTATAATAAAGGGGAGCAGCATAAAAATCAGCCTCTTCTGTCGCAACGTAAAGTAGTCATGGCTGAAGAGATAACTTCAGTTTAATGACCTTGTTTCAGAAAATCTCCAATCAGCTCCTATTCTATTTAGGGTCCTGTGAAGTAAAGATTAAAGTGCTTCAGCTTTAACAGAGACCAAAGATATTCAGAAAATCTCAAGTCTTCATTTTCACCTTCTTCTATTCTAATCGTGGGGAGTGGGGCGTATGCTGTGACTGAATTGTTCTGCAAAGCTTAATAACACCTCTACAGGGTTACATTCAAGCACAGGCTAGGCACGGTCACAACAAAAAGAGGGATACAGCAATGGACTTTTGTTATTTTGCCCCTTTGTACCAAAACATACATATATACGGATTCATTAACCCGAACCCAACACCCTTACGGCGGGGACGTCCAGCCCCGCGGCGGGCCCAGCAGTACCCGGCTCCGCATTTCAACGCGGGCACCTTCTGCTCATGAAGACCGGGGAACGTCACTCCCCGGCCCGACAGCCAGTGTCCC
>WAAD01025978.1:1754-17069 GCA_013389945.1 Fregata magnificens | reverse complement strand
GGCGCGCTCGCGAGGTGGCACCGCCCCGTTGCCATGGAGACGGGCCTCCGCGCAGCGCCTCCCCCCCGCCCCCGCCGGCTTTGTCCCCCATTTTCAGGTCTGAGGGCCCGTGAGGAGATGGCGCTTTCTTTTCCCTTTGCGTTACACAATTTCATTTAACGCTCAGAAATTAAAGCGAAGCAGAACAATTATGGGGGGGGCCCACAGCCGTGAGGGCCCAGGAGAGAGGCAGCAGCGCGGCAGGTGGCTTTCCCTGCCCAGCTGAAAGCCTTTTGATGCTGTTAAATTACGCACTCGTTTGGGAGCAGCCTGAGCGTCGGCAGTTTTTGTATTGTATTATTCATGCTCGGGCTGGTGATGAGCAATTTGATCAGACTGAAAGCTAGTGGTGTCAAAATTTGAGCTTGCGTTAATAAAGATAGCGCCGCATCTCCAGAGAGGTGCTCCTCTGCATTAATCACACATAGCTCCCAGAACTTTGAAATGTGAAAAGAGAAGGAAAAAACCCACCAAAACCCACTCTATAAATAAATCCCCTTCTGAAAAAAAGCCACCAAATGGCAAGGGGAAGCACCCCACACTGCCGGCAGCCCTCTGCGCCGGAGCCGAGGCTGCTCCCCCGGCCGTGCAGGGCTGGAGGAATTGGAGTCAGGATGCGTAGTTTGAACCAAGGCTGGTCCTTCCTCGGGGTTTGGGATTTCGTCCCTGGTCTTTATGCCATGAAATACAATGGAGGCCATTAACTTACCTCCAGTGATGCTGGAAAGGTGGAGGGAGCGGCCACCAGGGTGACCAAGGCTGGTGCAGCGTCACATTGTGCTTCCCAGCACCACATTTTGGGGGATGACCCTCCTCAGCCCTCCTGCCGGCACGTGGGCCTGGGCCGTGGCAGCGCGGCCCCGCTGGGGTGGAGGGAGGGAGTTGTCCTCGCTGGCAGCACTGACACGGCGCCCATCACACCATCCCCCACACAGCCGTGGCCCCCAGTTTTGAATACACTGGCTCAGCAAAGTGAAGGATGACAGTCTACAAATGCACCAGAAGGCCAACGCACTTCAGAGGGCAGCACGCCCACTGCGCTAAAGGGTTAATGTCAATGAAAGAAAACATGGGGGAAAACAGCCGGGAATAAATTTAGCCAGGGCGTTGATGACTCTCAGAGTAACGCAGATAGAGCTACCCTTTCACTCAAAGTAGTGCGAGGCAGAAAGCTAAACCCCTTCAAAGGTAGGGTTCAGGAGGTCTCTGAAGACAGCTGTCATCATAGGCCACACATCACAGGAGGAGGCCGGACTCCACAACCTCGGGATTTCTGCTAGTCCCACACCATACAGCCAGACAAAGAAATGGGGTTTGATATTGGTTTTGGCGGGGGAGGGGGTCCCTGATGTTTACCTGAGATAACACTCAGGGACCTGCTTGGCAATGGTTCCTGCTGTACCTGGAAAAACTTCAACCACTGACCTCCCCCAGGATCATGCAGTTATCCTGTGTTGAAGACAATATGCTGAACTTCTGATTTTCCACATTTCAGAGACAGGTGGCTTCGACAAGTTCATAGCAGACTAAAACAAAGAGAACTGGGCACAGTATCAAAGCTTTATGCTCTGCTTTTATCGTAAGACTATCCTTCATCTTACAAGTCAGTGCTACCCCTTTCATTCACAAGAGATGCTTTATTCAACTAATTACAAATCCGTGTGATTGTAAGACGAGGATTAGGCCCTGTTGCTGGAAGATCGAGCTGTGATGCTTGATAATGATAATGTAATGGTATCTTAAAGTCAATCTAAATTCATGCATGCATTCATTAACCCATATGTCATTAAATTTAGTTTTTACGATGTTCCCATCTGTGAGGGAGCTACAGAACACGGTCATGAGAAAACACAACAGAAACACTAGCCAAGCAGTGCAGGGCTCCAAGGATAGGCCAAGCAATGCAGGGCTCCAACAGCAGGCCCCGACATGTTGGTTGCTCTTTTCTGTGTCACTAATGCATCAGACATTGTGTTTAGGGAACACTGATTTATGCAGAGTGAGTATGTTTGACAGAGAAAGGCTGTGTAACACCTCCAGAGCAATGTTAAACAAGCACCTTAACACCTTTCGTATGTTGTGTAGGCAACAGTTGACACTGTCAAGAGTTGCTGGGAACAGGGTGCAGAGCTCCCAGTCTCCTGTCCCTTCCATAACCAAAGTCTCTCTTTCCTTGCCCGTACTCGGCTACAATCACACCGACAGAGAAGAAAACATAATCACTTCCATACAGAGCCCTTCCCTTTCCCAGAGAGCACTGTCAGAGCAGCTGGCTGTTTCACACACGCATGCAGCCACAGCATGGTTGAGAGTAACCCTGCCGTGCCTTGGTGGGCTGTCACAGCCAGTGCTAGCCCAGGGGGACAGCAGTGGGTGCTGCTCCTGAAACAGCAGCCTCTAGCAGCTCTTACTGTTCCTCACCTTTTAGACAGAACAAGCCCAACACCTGGCCTCTCCCCCTAACAGTGATCCTAAAGCCCAGGAACTGTACCACATCTTACCAGCATCATAGCAAGCCTGGTGCAGGATACACAGATTTGGTGGTAATGCTCACCTCCAACAGCCCCTGGCATCAACTGGAACAAAGAAACAGCCACAGCGTCCCAGGGAGACACCCCAGCCGTGTGTAGTACTTATCTCCATCAAACCGTACCGTGTGCCGTTTCTAAAACGCAGGAATTCAGCTCCTTGAGAGTAGCTGGGTGTCCCTTTTCAGCGCTCTCAGCAGTACACAGTGTGGCAGGATGCAATGGGAGGAGCAAGGAGGATTGCCACCGTTCACGTGGACCTGCTTTGCTCACAAGCAAGAGCAGCCTCAGGATTCTTGTCATAGCACCTTTCAGCAGCACCAGAGACATGAAACACTTGAGTCCACCTTAAAGGGTAATGCTATACCTGTGTGAGTTACGAGTTACCTTCCTGCCCTATGCAAGCAGAGATTTTAAATGCCTGCACTGTCAAGAAGCTCATCCCTGCACAACTGACTCCTGTATTCAGCCAGAGAAGGCAGATGAATGAAATTTAGAGCAAGCCTGGCATGCTGACAGTCCTGTTACTCCTGCCTCAGCAATAAGGCTCTCAAGGCAACACTTGTAAGAACAGCAGTTTTTCCTAGACCTCCCTTTCCCCCGAGACCACCCATTTTCTCTTGGTTTTGGTGTTGTGCAGGGAGCTTGTTGGGCTACTACCCACACCAAACTACATCAAACTGGCAGCAGATATTCAGAGAGCACTTTCCCCTCCAGCCCAGCCTGTACTATCAGGTACAGGTCACCTCTTCTAGAAGCACAATACACAGAGAGCTTTCCAAGGCAGTCAAGATAGTGTGCCAGGATGGGGAGTTTAGAGCATTTCTTCCTTAAGGCCTCAATTTTGTAATTAGGTTGATGTAAAGAGAAAGGTCCTCCTGTATGGCAAACCTGCACCTGCTTTCCCTTACAGTCACCCTCAGCGAGACTGATGCTTCCTGACCAGGGTTACGCTGCACCAATGAGTAATTCCCCCCACCCCCACTGGACCAGTCTGCACTGGAACTATAGAGTGGTATTTCTGAGCTGCTCAGCAATGAAGGTTCCTCAGTGCAAGACCCAAGACACTTGCACAAAGTTCTGCAAACCTAGACAAAACAGTCAACAACTATAATCTTTAAGACTTGGTTCTTTTTGCATGGTTTGTCCTGTATTCCCCCCCCTCCTTGTTACAAAGATGCTCAGAACAACCTGCATTAGTCGACTGCAGCAGCAGCGCTGCAGATTAGCAAGGTATCAAAACACAAAAACACTAGCCACACAGGATATCTCAGAGTATTTTTATTTAACAAAAATAGCTATTCGATTAGAAACCAACAGTGTCAACACATTTACAAAATTTCATAGGCATCAGTAACTCTGCATACAGCTCCAGTCAGGCTCTATAGTCACCTCATCACCACAGCAACAGCACAGCGCAGGAACCTAAGCGACATCCAGGTGTGGTTTACATACATTAATAGGCCTGAAGACCTATGCAGTGTAGCATGCCTCTATTAGCAGTTGCTGCAGTTTCATTACTTTGGTAGAAAAATAATTGTTATTGCTGCAATTCATTAGTTAATTTTTGACTTGCTTTTAAATAACTGGGTAGTTCCCCATCAAAGATTTGTTCTCTGTATGAAAAATGTGATTAAAATTGAGCTGCTTCTTTTGGTCACTTGACACGAGTGCTGTACACCCACTCCTTGTGCCTTGCTGCAACTGCCATCAGACCAAGGAACCCAAAGGCCAGGATATGCAGGATGTGCACTTACTATCCTTTTCCCAGGACAGCTTGTCAGCTAGCATTTCATGGCTTCAGATTTCATTTTTTTAAAAACAAAAAACAGTAAAGAAAGGAATATATACATGGGTGGCTTCAAGTTTCCATTTCAGGATAAGGCAGTTAAGTTTACATGTGTAAGTGCCAGTACAGCTGAGCCCCTACGTTTAAGGGGATGTTTTAAGAGGGAGGCTGCAAACACAGAAAAGCTTTGGGGAGTGGGTTGCCCTGAGCGGCCAGACTGGAAGGGGTCCCCAGACCCCAGCCAGCACACCCCAAACACATTAATCATTCACGTTGCGTAGTAAAGGCTGAGGCTCACAGAAGTGATGAGAAAGGCTGTACCTGTCCCAGCCAGGAGAGAGAAGCCTTCCCAACTCCAATGCTGTGAAGTCTCCATGGCACTAAAAGCAAGCCATGAACCAAAGCTGCTTCTTCAGGCTCTGTCCGGAAGAAGCTTCAGCCAGCACACAGAGAAAAGGCATGGAGGGAAGCATGCTGCATTGCATCTTCTCCCTTGCCAGTACTCCTGTACACTTAAACTCACTACAACCTGCACAACAGGGACAGTCCATGGGCCATTTCCACAGTATACTACTGATATCTGTTGCTGTACCATTTATGGTGCCTGAGTATCCAGTTGCCCAAGCCCAGGACAACTCTGTGAAACTCCTTCTCAGTGCTGAAGCAATTTGGAAGAAAAAAATTATTTTTAAAAACAAGGTATGAGGCAAATACCAAATTACTTATACTGGACAAAATAAAATAAAAGAACTGCCCATTCCAAATATTCCTTGTCCTGCTTAGGTGGAAAGAAGAGGTGGAACTAGCGGACAGAGACCCACCAGAAGCATAAAAGTGTTTTAAAATAAGGGGAAAAACTGACAGACCAGAAATTGGCATTTTTCAAAGCCTCAGGCAGTCATCCTGCTAACTACCATAACAGAAGGTGTCTATTTAGTCAGAGTCACAGTTCTCCAAGGTCACACAGAATAGCTTAAAATCCTGCAAGTCATCTTCCTTCTCAGTGCTATGCTATTATCTGCCATCCCACTGAAACAGCACAGCCCCCAGGGTTGAGGCAGCGACTCCTCTAATCACAGGAGTCTGCAGTCCTAAAGGGCAAAGGCAAGGATGTCGAAAGGTCCCTCAGATTAGCATTTTGTCTACTTAAACCTCCTCTAAGCTTCCCCTCTAGCTTTAGAGTCCCTTGGGCACAGGCTTTCATGCCACAAGTAGCACTGCTGATAGCCAGTTCACCAGTGTCACACGTTGCCCCAGGACACAGTTAAGTTTTTGGGAAAGCACTATGATCAGCAGCAGGGGTGACAGACAGGAACAGCAGAAACAGTACAAGCAACTCAAGAAAGCATGTGCATATGCAGAAACCTAAGTGTACTAGTCCTCAAAACAGAGCATCCAGCATCACAGGGCAGGCACAGGACAGCCACACTGCAGAGCACAGGCCTAAGGCCACCTCCTGTCCCAAGCCTGAGGCTCTCCACAGAGAGGTCTATTAGTGTGCCCTCACTTCTGCCCTGCAGCAGCACCTCAATGACAGAGAGCAGCAGTTGACTAGACGATCATGAAGCTGCCTTTTCAATAGCAGCCTCCAGACGCACAGCCTTAGACTAGAACCTCCCAAGGCTTTCATTCTTTAAGAAAGCTTACTGTTCTTTGCTGCACATCCCATATATGCAACAGAAGAACAAAAGGCATTTTAGAAAGAAGATATTTGTTCTTACTTACGTAAGAGCTAATACATTTGCCTTCTAAAATGTGCTACTAATATAGTACAAATATGGATCAAATACCATTAAGCTGACTGCCTTGGGAAGAAGAGGCAGAGATTAAAAAAAACCCAGACCTATATGTTCATATGTAGCCACTGAGAGTCTTCAGTTGGTGCACAACTGGCTTTCAGGAGATCTGTTTTGCATCCGCTCTTGTCTCCTGTAAGATCTCATAATACTGTATATGCCACTGCCCAAGAACACCAGCGAGATGGCCGCAAAGTAAGAGGCATAAATCATGAACTGCAGAGAAGGAGAAAGAGAAAAAGAAAAAAGATAATTCATTAAACCAAGCAGTTACCAAATTTGTAAGAAGGTTAATACATGAGCTCCCTTCCTCTTCTAAAATACCAGGAATCAGAGATTCTCTGTCAGCAAACCTTTGACTCAAACAGGTGGCTGAGAAGCTTTACAGCCTGGTTTACCTTCCTCCCTCCTATCAGTAAAGCTAAGAGAGCCTATCATACCTGGGTGAAGATGTCCAACCCAAGCCCACTGGCATCCACAACAATCAAAGTGAGCAGAGTCTGAAGTGCTAAGGCAATGAAAGTATTGACCCCAAACACCAGGGCGTACCGCTCCACGCTGAGATTTGTAGCAATCTGGAACCTGGAACGAAAAGGGATGTCCAGAAACATAAGGACAGGGAAAAAGCAGGGAAATGCAAGAATAGGAGGAACATGTCTGGACAAGACGACTATGCAGCCTGAAGAGTTATAGACTGGTCCAGCACTTTCCACAGCAATTACCTCACACTGACAGTGTACTTCTCTAAATAGGATCATGACAGACTAGCATAGAGGCTAGAAGAGACCCAGAGACATCTAAAAGGCTAAAAAAACACTTTGGGAGCTCTGTGGGTTTCAGTCTTACTGAACCAGTGCTCCTGCCTGATGCAGCTAAAGGGCTTTGTCACACAGAGAACATACAGCACTCTCTGATCCCAGAGAGCTGTTGGCAATCTCAAAGCATCAGCCTACTGCAGTGTGGTCCATAGCCTCCCGCATCCTTCTGACCAGAACTACTTTTGCTGTTACCAGTTTCAGCACTTTCCCTCATATTGTGCTTGAGCTGTATTATAATGGTTTTGTATGTGTGATTCAACAACATCTGTGTTTTCCTCCCCAAAGTGACAAATAACATTGAAGAAGTTTTCCTCCTCACAGGTTAGGGGAAGTTGACACTTCAACACAGGCAAACCATTGTCCTCTCCTCATCTGTTAACACTTCACTCCAGCCGTGTTTATGAAAAACATTCCCCTGGCAAGCAGCACTATCTAGTATTTAGAAATAGTCACTTCATGTCATAAGACTTTTGAGCCTGGGCAGGCCGGCAGCCAAATATATCTCTGTGCCTCACTTTCCAACCTGAATCACAACACAAACCCTTGCAACAGATTTCCAATTTCCTGATAGGCAAGACCCTAGTTACATGGAAAATATGCCAGCTTTTACACCAGCTGTAACCTTGAGAGCAATTCACATTAAAAAGATACTCACGTTGCTATTGTGATTAGCAGCATGTAGATAATTCTGAAGACAACATACGATGCATAGCACACCCAGATGTTACGAACAGTGTCCATGATGTATACAGCAACAGCAATAAGAAAGGAGAACAGTGCAAGTGCCACCTCACCCCACCTTGCCCAGGATGTTTTTATGTGACCCACAACAAACACTGCAACAGCTCCTGTGAGGGGAAGGAAAGCATAACTGTTAGTTATTACAATTGGAGCAATTTGGAACATGTGTATTAGAAACTGTACAGCCCCTAATAGTCAAACATGATTGAAGTGGAGGACACTAACATATATACCTTAGCAGCTCTTCTTCCTGACCTCTTCCTCACCTGGAAACCTGCTGTAAACTCCCATTCACTTTTACAGTAAGAGAAAAAAAAAGTCCATGCTGACTGTCTCTGAAGTCTCCTACCTGGCTTCAGAAGCACAACAGCCCAAGTATTCAGACCACTGCCACTCAGTCCTCTCCGCCTGACTGTAGCAGTGTTGTCAGTTGGGCTAGAGAGAAATGCAAACCTTGGTCTCAAAAGCACTCAGGTAATTATTTTGTGGTGCTATAAGGGGTTAGGAGGGAGGAACACACTACCCACTTTGACACACAGCTGTTAGGGCTCTCTCCCAGGAGGGAGAAAAACCTACATTTACTGTCATCTTCATGCTGGGCTGTAAGTGTAAGAGCAGGGCTCAAAATCCACATCTCCCAGGATGCAACCTTATCACAAGCTACAATCATGCATTGTTGATTCTGCAAGAACAATCCTTTACAGCCAGAACAAGTTTCTAACTCCTGCTGAATTTTACAAAGGGGAGATGGAGATAGAACACAGATCACAAGATAGGAAGTGTGTGATATTTTATGCAAGTCAAGAAGCAGACAAGGTATGTTTCATGCAGTATCACAGTTGTAACTACTAAGAAGCCCAAATACATACTACAAGAAAATTCCCATTTGAAGTAAGCCTTGTTCTGCAAACAAATCAAATAGCAACCAACAGCACAACGCTGCTGTGCACAGCAAACTAGACAAACAGCATACTGACAAATGGACGTTTACTGGAGATTGCTGAAAAACAGGATTGTATTCAGCATTTGACCACTGTACAGAAGTGCTACAGTGCAGCATCTGGGCTCTTTGTAGCCCTCAGCTGGCCTGTTATCTTAGAAATCCTTCAAGCACATGAAGACTCCTTATGTACCATCAGCATGTACAAGCCTGCAACCCTGTCAGACCTCACATCAATCCTGCAGACTAGCGAAGAAGGTAGCTATACCAAGGGAAAGGAATTTATTTCCCCCCACTAAACTCTTCTTTCCAGTGCCTGCTGTGACACTACCCAACTGACATTTTATTCTTTGGAAGTCTGGCTCCCCCAGTAGCAAAACCCTCAGATACAAAAAGAAGCTAAGTCCTAGAGCCTTCTTTCTACTGTCTCAGAAATTCTGAAATCTGGGAACAGACATCATTCTCTGGGGATCTCATGGCAACTCATGAAGTTGTATTCCCCCTATGTCTCAAGGTTATAGCGGCCTGACACTAATTATGACAAGATATACAATCTGTGTCCTGCAATTAGACACCTACAGCTGATTCAGTGGTTTCACATCCCAACCTGATAAGGGATTGCCACATTCTCAAGAAGGTGCAGGGATGCAGCTTAATAGTCAGTTGACCTCACTAGAAGGAATACTATTTATCTTGCCTGGGACAGGAAGCTGACAGCCACATTAGTCACCATGCTCTACTCAAACCCTTCTGCAGGGCAGCACAGGTACAGGCCAGGATGGCAACAGCATCTTGCATGAAGCTTGCCAAACATTGCTCATAACTGAGCACAGAATGACTAAGAGCCATGAAAATGGCAAATCAGATCTGGGATACACCAGGAAAGGTATTTCCAGTAAAGGGAGAAAAGTGAAGAGTGATAATGTTCTTCTACAACTCTGAGGCCTCACTGAATAAAGCTGAGTGCAGCTCTGGCCATCTGTCTTCAAAAAAGAATGCAACTCAAACCAGGTTTGGTACAAAGAGGGGCTAGTAAGATGACAAAGTGAATGAGGAGCTTAATTTTACCAAAGAACAACTAGAAAAGCTTGGCTTCTTTGGCCCAGAGCAAAGAACAGGTATCTATAGATAGGCCAGAATGAGACAATTTTGTGCTAAAATACAGTCTTGGCATGAAGTCAGAAATAAATAAACTGCTCATTAATAAATTCAAACTGGAAATCAGAAGTTAGAGCATTTGCACTAGTGCCTAGGAAGTCAGGTCACTGGATGCTCATCCTTAACAGAACCCTTCCAGTCTTGTTATACACTTCAAGCTTTTAGTTGAGATTATTACTTCACTAAACTTCACTTGTTCCAAGCAATGAATCTGTGTCAACCAGAAGGGTTTTTTGTTCAGGGACAGAGGCTAATTTTCTTTCAGAAAATGTCACCCAAAAATCATTCAACCATTTATAAAAATGATTCTAGAGGGAAAAAAAAAATCAAAATGGGAAATGAAAACTGTTCAGTTTTGCATGAGTTTAGTGCCAACCACCTTTTCTTCCAATAGGTCCATTGTTCAGAGGCCTTTGAAAAAAAGGACCTTGATATCAAAGATGTTCATAATAAGGTTTGAAGAATACTCCTCCTCCTTTTTTTTTTTTTTTAATATCTGCCCACATTTGGCCATGCTATGGGTCTTCTTTCCCTTAACACTGATTCTTCTCCTTCCTGGGACCAAGGCAAGATGGTAGAGGAAGTCAAATCAAAGAAGTAAGAGCCATAGCATCGTGCTAGAGTGGAGGAACAATGTATGACTGCATGCTATTAAGGTGCAGGTTTAGCACACCAAAGACAGTTTCATAGCCAAAGCCTTCAGAATCAAGTTGCTGACAGTTTCAAATGCAATGAACAATGGGTGATAGACTAGCTTTTAGAGCTATAAAACAGCCGTGGCTTCCCACTGAACTCCATGAGGGGGCTGAGCATGCCCAAGAAAGTACTAAGCCTTCCTTGTTTGTGTACCCTGGTTTCTTTTGCCCCCAAGTAGGTGATGTCCACAGCAGATGGTGGAATGACGACTCCATCAAAGAAAAGGAACATACTGCAGCAAGACCTAGAAAGCCTCTGCAAGGGTATGTTAGCTATATTAAAAAGGTATTGTCCTACTTCTGGTAATGGAACAGTATTAAACAACTTAATAAACAAATGTTTGTGTTGACTGACCTATGTGGCCCTTTCAAGTCTAGCAACTTCTTTCATCTTAATAGCTTTCCTGCTTAACAGTGCTGAAATGACTAAATGTGGCTCACTGCATGCGTACAGGAAACCTTCATATGTTCCCTACGCTGCCAGAGAAACAAAAAGCAATAAACCACCCATAGGACCCTTAGCTTGACTTTGAGCAGTTAAAACAAGCATAACCCTACTGCCATAGTGACAGCCAAGAACATGCAGTCAGCCACATACCTTGAGCCTTCTGCCAAATACTTCAGAACAAAGATTGACTTGGGAGGCTCCTTTAAACACCTATGCACTGGATTACAAGAATCAGGGCTGCATGCAGCAATGAACTCAACACCGAGTACTGTACCTGTGCATGTCACTGAAGACTCACCTCAAATGCTGAGGTTGCCTCTCCTGCATGCATAGGGGAAAGCAAGACACTTCCAAACTGTGGTCTGGTGACCTTGAGGGACATAAGGCATTTCTCACAGCAGAGCAGGAGCTATGCCAGCAGCTTACCTAGCAGCGTCGAGGCTGCCTCCACGGCGCCATTGTAGATCGCCATGCTGTGAGAAGGCAGCACCATCTCCCACAGGCCCTGAGCATAGTTGATGACCTGGAAGTAGCCACAGGTGGACAGTGCCCACCACACAGACCAGCAGAGCATGGTCCGGGAGGAGTAGCACTGCAGGAAGTCCTGCCAGAGATCTCTGAGCACCTTTAGAATGTCTACTTTCTGCTCCTGCACAGATTGGAGAAGGAAGGGGAGAGAAATGTTAGTCTCTGTTTACAAATATTCATACTGCTCCACAAAATTGCCCCTTCCAAGTGGTCTGATCACTCGTGAGTGACAGTACCACTCTTGGACACAAATCTCCACAGAGTAATGAATAAAAAGCTTCCCCATGCCACAGTCCCACCAGCTGGTCTCTGCCCTAACCAGGGCTGTCCCCTCAGGTGCAGAGGAAAGGTTTGGTCCCAGGCACCCTCTTGATCTCTGTCTCTCTCAAGCAGAAAGCAATCACTGCTAGATGTTAGAAGTACTACGTGAGCAACTGAAGGGTACCAGAGAGAAGAGACAGGAGAACAGGATACGATATCCACTTTGACGAGACAGGATCAGAAGCCAGTCACTGAAATCATAAAGGCAAAAGCATCACTGACACTTTTAAGTCCTGATCCAAATTCAACCAAATTTGGTAGCGCAGGGAACATGAAAGCCACCAGATGAGCATATTTCCCCACAAATAAGTTGATTTTCTTTAGTAGCAGCATTCAGGGATTATAAATATTAAAAAAAGCAACATCATTACGCTGCTCTCTACCCCTGTTAATGTTTGCCAAGGCTCTGAGAAGGTAAGAGATGTTGCCTGGGGATCTGAAGAGAAACAGAAGGTACTTCCACCAGACACTGCTATCACAAGTGGCAGCTCCTGTATATACAAGTGCTCTGACAAATGGCATGGGATAAAAATGAAGCTTTCCCCTCCAAATCTTTCTAATAAGAGCACAAAAGGGGGCAGACCCATGAAGTGGTTTGAAAAAAATTTGAAAACAGATCAGTTCTAGCAACAGGGGATGACAACAAAAAAAAATTGCTTTTTTACACACAGGCTGTTACAGCCCTGTTCCTAACCACTTTATGCCAACAGCAGCAGAGGAAACAAGGCTGTCTTTACTTTGTAGACAGAGCTGCTGATTACATTTGCTGCATGCACACACGTACAGAGTCTTTGCAGACAGGTAAGACCCTTCTCATGTAAGTCAGAGCAGCGGTTACTTCATGTGAGACTGGGCAGAGCCCCCAGGGCCCACCCAGCATCTCTAGCCCCTGTGAACTTGGATTCCCTGCAGGGAAACATACAGCACTGTCACAGGACTGAGCTATTGCACATTGTGCCATTGCATGTCCAGTTTCGCAATGGTTTCCAGTCAGCAGCAGCAACTTTGGGCTCTTAGCAGTACGGCCTTTCCCTGGGGGAATCATGCAGTGTGTGCCTGGGAGAGACTATTCTCCGTGAGCAATAAGACTCCTTTTAAGGTGTTTCTACTAAAACCCCCAAAGACCATAGCCTAACTCTGTCCTGAACTCTCTCTTTTCCACCCCTCGAACTGTCACTGATTCTGAGTATCTTTATTAAACACCACACAGTCCTGTTGGTGCTTTGCCAATGGCAAAACGCTTGCTCCACGTGCGGACGCCGATCCTCCAAAGCCCAACAGAACAACTTGGGAAGAGGTCAGCTTGCAGCAATGCAACTTCAGCAATGTAACTCCCACATAGGCGGTTTCATCCGAAGCTCAAGTTTAGGTGCAGGAAAACCAGGGAAGGGAACTGTCACATATGCTGTAAAAACCGATTTGGCACATTCAACCCAAGCATGTGCCCAATAAGCTGGAAAGGCCCATCCACCCTCCCACTGCCTGGTGATGCTTCTTCAGTACAATTATTCCTACAGCCATTCATTTATGTTCATGAAATATGGTTGCAGTTACCTTAGTATGAAGGACTATCACCACACGCCGATGCTTCTCAGCTTTTAGCACCTGGTATAACTGAACTCTGGATAGTTATGCAAGTGTACTTGCTCCTTTTTTAAAATATTCACCATTAGTTTGGAACCACCCTTGCTCTCACTGAATAGGAGCAAGGTAAACAAAAGAGACTAATGCCTTAGTCATTATTGGCAGAGAATTTGTCTTAAATACCCTTCAGCATGCAAGTATAACATAGTTAAAAATACTTTCACACAAGACTCTGCTGGATGGGGCATGATTAGGTCCCTGGAATGTTAATACCTTTAATTCCCAGCTGTAGCCGGAAGAAGCTGAACGCAGCCCTGGATGCTGCCTCCCCCCACCCAGCTAGCCAGGGCTTACTTGCTAAGTGAAGTGCCCATTAGCTGACAAAACCTACAGCCGCATTTACTTTCTGGCTTGTTCTCAGAACAAGCACCACCTCCTCATGACCGAGGAGCAAAGCTGGCCTCTCTCCAGGGCCCTGAATCCCCCTGCTGTGACAGGCTCTCTGTACGTGGGCATTACCTGGAGCAGCGTGGCAGAGACCTGCACCACAGGCAACCGCACACATGCGTCAGGCCTCAAAACTGGAGGCTGCTCGCTCGTCACCTCGTGGGACCCAACACGTCCCGCCACCAAAGAAGGGCGCCTGCATGCTTGTTTCCATACAAGTGACTGTTAGAGGTTACGTAGCCCACAAAAGCCACAAGTTGGGGCACTACCTTGGCGCTCTTGTGGGCTGCATTAAACATTATGCAAAGGTGTTTCCTGAGATTTATCCGTATTCTGTCCACCTGTAACTAATCAACATCAGCCTGTAAGTGCTCTCAAGGACTATTGCAGTTTCCTTCCAGGATCATAAGATAAAACCTAGCTACTACACAGCTTATTACTGCACAACTTACACAACATCTGAAGTAACAAGTGTTTTCAAAATGTGAGTGCAGGAAGAATTGCCTCTTTTCTGCAAGTCACAGGGTGCCTCCAGAAGCACACGTAGAATTTGGACATATATACAATTTTCAGTGCCCCAGAGACATCCCTTACTTTGTACTGTTGAATGGCAATTTGATGCCCAGAGAATTTTAATCACAGCCTTGTGAGACATGCAGAACAACTTCAGAAAAACTAAGGAGCAGCCTACCACGCTCAATCAGCAAAAGGAAGCCAGGAATAAATTTTCCTGTGCTGTAAATAAGGAAGCAGGATAAGCAAAGGGATATTTTTCACTGTTGGATATTACATCTCTGCTGCTGTGTACATATATGCGTGCATGACAACCACATCAGTATTGCATCTTCTACTTACATAAAGCCATGGCACAACTCACCTGTTTCTCTGCTGAATGACGCTCCCCGTTTAAGGGAACTTTTGTCTCATCCTCCCAGCCGGGTGCCCTCTGCATGTTGGTATGATCTTGGACAGCTGATCCATTTTTACAGTCTATGACCTTCATTTCCCAACTGAGCTGCTGACTTGAGACTTGGTGAAAGAAGAGGCTTTTTTGTGGCATCGGCAGGAACCACGCGGTGCCAAAGGCAATGGATACACTGATTAAGGAGATAACATTCAAGTTGAAGAGAGACCATCCTGCCACCGACACAAGGACCTGCCCCAACACCGAGCCCACCGTGTAGCCCACCAGGGTGGCGCTCCGGCAGTAGCTGGTGACCTTCTGGTACAGGTTGACATCAACGACACTATAGATGTAGGAGTAATAGGCAATATCGGTGGCCGTCGCCATCCCGTAGAAGAACTCGAGGGACTGGACGGCCCGCAGCCCCTGCGCATACAGCAGCATGAACCAGGTGATGATGAGGCTGAGGCCCTGCAGCAGGATCACGGGCTTGTACCGCAGGTAGTCTGTGGCCAGGAACACCGGGAACAGCAGTGCCAGGTAGGAGTAAGTCCATACCGGGTAAATCTCGTTGAACAC
>WAAD01025968.1:7191-85677 GCA_013389945.1 Fregata magnificens | reverse complement strand
GTATGGTCTCATTTCCATTTCAGACCACTAAAAAGCTCGTTGCTTAGCCAAGAGGATCTCTGCCATAATTCCCTGTCTTCCTGCGCAAGGGTCAGTTTGGTCCTCAGCTTTCAGTAAGTTTTCTTCAAAATCAGCTCTCTTGAGCACCTTTGCCTCTTGTGGCAGCTTCTCAGAAGATCTTAAATAATTAGCTAGCTATGCTTCCCTGTACAAATTATGATCTGATTATTCCTACAGCTGGTTTCAATAACTTTCTAGAACAATGTTTGATTTATCTTATGGGGAGAACAAGAGTCAGTTTTCCTAGATTTCTCTTATTCCCAGGTCATTTTTTAATTTGAATTCCAAATATTCTTGCCTTTCTTTTTCAAACCAAAATACCTGGACTAATGAAGGCATTTAGAAAAAATGTGCTTTATCTAACTTGTAGTAAAAATTAGTATTTTCAGAAAAAAAGTATGAATTTTACAAATTAATCTAAAATATCAAAATTTGAGCACAACTCTTCTTCATGTCTAGTTGTTGCCACTAGAGTGGGCCCAGTATTAACTAGAAGGAGGAAAATTAAAAACAGCAAAAAAGCCACATGTGCCTTTTGTCCCATATTATGCCTGTGGCTTAATTATACAGATGCATTGTGTGCTTAACTAAAAAGCAATAAAGGCACTGCGAGAAGTACCATTAATGAGTCAGCATTACCCCCTGAAGATCAGCTTAGTTTCTGGAATCTTTCTGGTGGAAGTGCCTTTTATTTCTTCTGTTCAGATTTCTCTCCAGCAGTCCACATCCAGAAGTCTCCAGTTTGTTGGTACTGGTGTAAATAACTACCAAAGGGTAAAGACTGAGGTAATGAGCAAGATCACAATCAAATCCTACTGTTTCAGCAGTATGTGTCCACCATGTAGAGGGTAAACTCGATGAGAGGATGTTAGCACAGAAGTAACAACTCAAAGATGCCATGTCTTAAGAGGAGATTTTAAAGTTGAGAGTAGTCTACCAGGATGAAGGCACATGGTGAAAACATGCAGAATGGGGGCGACGCAGAGAAGACGGCACTGAATTATGTGTATGTCCTGGAACTTCTTGCTATGAGGGATTTCAGGATATTAGACATTGTCGAGATACTTATTGTTTTACCATCTCTTCAAGGACTTACGACTTGGCCAATTTTAACTTTTGGAAGTTGAAAGCAAGCCTTCCCTGAAGGCAGGGTAACTCGTTAAGAACTGCTGTGGGATTGGTCTGCACCTTCTAGCACACCAGTTTTGAGGAAGCATCCCACAATATTTAAAAATCACATTTTTACCAGTGTGTTTATGGAAAATGGTTGAGTAAGAGTGAAGGAAAGTTGTAAGTATGGAAAGGGTAGAATAATCTTTTTGTGAAAATTGCAGTGTTTGACAAAGATAACAGTTTTTAAAGAAGAGTTTCATTTGGGGGGGGTGGCGGGAAACCACCGTGAAAAAGCCTGTCTTGGAATGTCCACTGAACACACACGGAAGGCACAGCCCCTCTCCATGCTTCCACCTGAAAGGTGTCAAAGACCTCTTCAGTAATGCCACGTGCCATGGATACATCCATCAACACAGATTCAAGATGAGCTCCTGCATCAGTGCATTTTGGCGATCTCCAAATATACTAGTGCATTTTTTTCCTTTTTTCTGTAGCACCTTCAGTAGCCAGGGCCATGTGTTGTTGGGTCCATCCTGTGACTTTGGAAACACTGCCTGTCTGCTCTGAATTTCAACACCTTATTTCTACAGAGCTTTCATTAGCTGATGCTCCATGCTGGTGTTGCCAGAGAACAGCAAGCACAAGGAACATATTTACCCTTCTCTGAAGGCTGGATAATTCACTGGATAATCTCCATTCTTGGTGAATAGAAAGCTGAAAGCTATAAATTGTATGTAAAAAGTTCATTGTGAACACAGAGTGCTGCAGGAAGTAGCGAGCTTATCAAAGATCTTTATGTTGCCTACAGTATCAAATGTTATGTTCACGGGGAGACCAGACAAACAAATTGGCAGGATATGTCAATAGAGTCTAGACTGGAAAAGGTCCACTGAGAAATTAACTTCCAAATCTTTAATCTATCATATTTCACATATTTTTATCGATAATAGTGCAGCTTTTCACACACCCAAACTTTAAGAAACATGTAGTTAAAGACTGTTGAAAAAAGAAGGGGAAAAAAAAGGAATTACTGTGTTCCTTCTTATCTAACTGCATGTTTTCCCAAATGCAACTTGAAGCCTCATTCAGCAGAATATTTACATAATTGCCTATGTCATTCAGACTGCCCACACACTTTCTGTACTCACTGGAGCTCATCTGACGCTTTAAACTAGGTGTTGAAATGCCCTACTGAATCAGAGCCATAATTTAGATTTCTTTTTCTTTAAGGTGGAAAACAAAGAGCTAACTCTTCCTCCTGGAAGCCACAAGAGTTTGTAAGAAAGGAGATGATGTGGGAAACTTACCATCTCAAAAGCACTCCAGACAGTGAGGTGCGACGTGGCAGTCAGCTCCTTCATCACCATTTGAAGCATTCTTAGATCATTGGCCTTGCACGCGTGTATTTTGTACCTCTGTTTGAGGAGATGAACATCTCTTCAGTTAATGAAAATATCATGGAAAACATAGAAGATGACTATGAACTCTTCCAAAAGTGTTTGGCATTACAGAGGACAGGCCTGTTCAAAAAGAATTGAATTAAAAAGTTATGAAGGAAATCCCAGCTTACAAGAGAGTCTCTTTTTTTAAAGGCCTATTTCAGCTTTAGCCCATTTCTCATCAAAATCATGGCTTTGCAACAATTTATGTCCAACTTGCAGGACAGAAGGATTTTATTAGAAGAAACTTGTATTAATTTTAAAAAATCAGTGCCGTGCTGTCCTGTGTCTTTTGTAGCATCACTCATTGCTTCTGTCTGCTAAGTCTGGATAAAGAATTTAATCACTAATAATATAGTAATTGGTCTGATTTTGTGAAACTGAAGGGGAAGTGGTTTGTTAATCCTCCAAGACACGCAAATCCTGATCCTTAGTTCTTCTAAGGAAAAAACTTCATCTGAATGCGACAGAGAGTAGGTATTATAGATTGTTTTGAAGCATGTGCACTCTGTATGCTCGTGGACATTCTTCTTCATATTCTACTTACATAGTTGCCATTGCACGCATATTAAAAGAAAAAGTGGAAAAAGCACAGCCTCTGAAGAGATCATTTGTATTTTATTCCTCCCAATATGGTTATTTCTTTAATTCCTTTTCCCTTTCCCAGAGAAGCATATCAGATTGTTCTAGACAGGATGCCTCATCTACGACTCTTCTTATACACGGGACACTCACCAGTGCAGAATATCCTTTTATCAAGTTGATTCTGAAATTACTATGATTTTATGCCACGATAAAACAAACCATAC
The DNA here is from genome assembly GCA_013389945.1 of Fregata magnificens. NCBI lineage: Eukaryota > Metazoa > Chordata > Aves > Suliformes > Fregatidae > Fregata > Fregata magnificens. Next base: position 82,256 of record WAAD01025968.1, on the reverse strand, counting down.
TGAAAGAGCACATATTTCCTGTTACAAACACCCACTGAGCACTCCTCACAACATCTGGGGAACCTGTCTTATCCTATTGCTTTCTTGTTGCCTTTCAGGATACTTCACTGAAGGAATGAGAACAAATCAACTACAAACTTGCAGGGAAAAAGCACACAAATTTTAGATGTCAATCTCCAATTATCAGTGACTGAAAGGGCAAAGGGCCCCACTCCAGTGCCACACTCAATATTCCTCACAGGTAAGCCCTTTCTACAGCCCTCACTTTTTTTTGGTCAACTCTTTTCTGACAGCAGAGTTAGAAGTTTCTGGTTTTATCACTTTAAGTTTTGTCTGCATATAGTGCTTTCATCTGTTCATCCCCTCTCTGCCAGAGAGAAATGACCCCTGACCTCTGTTGCCACATTAGACAGTCTTTCCTGTCATTCTTGGAAAGTTACCTTTATGGTTCTTTTGGGGAACCACGGTACTCTTAGGGACGTCTTTAATGTGGCCACATCATTCTTTCATTGCAACACAGAATCCGTATTGAAAAAACAAGTAACGCTATTTAGAATATTATGCAAAGAAAACCACACCAAAATACATTGAATGATGGTTTAGCAAAGACTTGAAATTCACAGCCTCTTTTTGGTGATATTTTTGAGTCTTTTCTGTAACTGGTGTGTTGCTGAAAGATAAATGTGAGATATAAAGAAATAAAATAGAGCAGTTAATAGGATCCTACCAGCACTGACCAGCTCTGACAGTTTACTGCACTTTTTGAATTTATATTTTCAGTCTGTCATTCCACAAGTAGTCATAGCTCTTTACCTTTTCTGCTTTAGTTTCCATCACTTCCACGGCACTGTTCTCTCTGAGCAGTGCTGTGCGTGTTTAACATGTTGTGGAAACAATAGTCAGAACCAACCAGTCTGCCTGAAAGAGTGAAAAGCTATGGTTTTCTGGTAGTGAAGTACTGGTTTAAATATAGCAAAATCCTGTGTCTGTTACAGTAGTGCATTTAAAGAAAAGAATTCTTTTAAGAGCTATTTTTGCCATTCTTATGAATCTGAAGCAATGGTGGTGTTTTGCTGGTTTCTACTGTGTAATTTCAATATGCAACAATCTCTCCAAGTTGAATAATTTGGAATACATGCACGCTTTGCAGTTTCAAGATAATTTGATCCGAATAACAGTTTCATGTAAATGTTTTGGCAGTAACAAAAATATCCTCAACATTGCTACTTAGAGCTTTAAAACACCAATAACTGTTTCACACACTGGCAATGAAAGAGCATGATAGGCAGGTTAAAAAATCATTAATTCCTCTCTTGAAACTGATATTTTCTCACTGAAAGGTTTGAAAACAAATCTACTTTCAACAGGTTATTTCTGTATTAACATGATACCAGCAACATCTGTGCAGCTACCTCGCTTCTCCTGTGGGCAAGCACTGTCCAAAGGAGCTTGAAGGAACACAGCTCTTGCTTGCTTCACCCCACAGCTGTGGGGTAAACATGGGATACAATGTTTGAAGTGTTAAATAATTGGAGGAAGTGAATGGAGAATGATAACAATAGCAATAGGGAAATTTCTCAAGTGATTTGAGAAGGTTGTCTGGTGCAGGCTGGATGTTTGATTATGTATGCACTGGATACCCACTTCTCTCTACTTGAATAATATATGGGAACCAGGAATTGTTTACTTTAAAATATCAGAATGAGAAATTACCATGTTCTGAAAATAAAACCTGGGAGTTTCAACTCTGCCACCTCTAGGAAAGCCCAGTGGGAGGGATAGGATTGCTAGAACTAGGGGAGGCCTCCTTTTCCTTATTTGTTATCATTTAACAAAATCTGAAGGCATCTTCCTTTGCACAGAGCAGGAAGTAATTCCTATGCAGCTCCAGGGCCATGCAGAGGTTATGGTGCCCATTTCACTTGCAGTGTTAAACAGTGGAGGGCTTCAGGACCGTACTGGGGCTGTACCAAGTCGCCAAACACCGAACAAGAAAAAACAAAAGAGCACATGTACAGTGGAGTGTTTCTGACTAGTAACAGATGAAAATACAGTGCTCTTTACCTGCCTTCTCCCTCCAGTGTTCTCAAATACAACTGGTTGTGTTCCACTACTGGGGAGATTTTTTAGGGTTACGTTTGGGAACGCACGGTCAGCAGACTAAAAATCCCAGCCAAAATGTTCCTGTTAATTGGTGATCGTTTTTGAAACCTGAACATTGTGAATCAGTGTTGTATTCTCAGCCTTTGCTCTAAGTCTGCTTGGAATTAGTAACCCAGAATTTTATGGTGATAAACTCCGGTATCCTATTGAGAAGAACTAGTGTACGTGTTGTCTACATGCTAACAAATGCAACCATGCTTCTGCATGTCACTGAAAAATAAAAAGGATTGTACGCATGGCCTATATATAACACCATGTTAAGATGTCTGCATCTGGGAGACAGATTGTAGCTGCCACTTCAGTCCCAGGATGAGGCGGCCCAAGCAATGTCAAGAGCCAAGAGGTCCTTGCCTTATATAGAGTGAAATGTGGTGTCACTGACTTCAGCAGCAGAATTCTCAATGACTTTTGCGTTTTGCCCAGGAGGCATCATTATTCCTCATATATGGAAGCAAGTATTTTACCAGAACAAGCATGATTTTTGCTAATCAGAGAATAGGTAATCACTTAGACAATTTGTAACAATATTTATGAAATGCGCATCTCAGATTTGTTTTGCACAAATCTTTTTCTATCCAAAGTTGCTTGTTATGCAAACTCTGAGGACTGTTAAACACCACGTGATTAACTTTTATACAGTATTACAAATAGTGTGTTTAGAAAGGACTTAGAAATAGATCTGGCCACAACCTTACAGCAAACCTCCCAAACTGATACAACTTACTAGGTTTGCACTGATGTGGAAAAATTGCATTTCTTCACGTCTGTTAGCCTACCTTAAACAATTTGTTCTTCTCGTTATGAATCCAGTTTAACACCTTTGACCACTGCGAGTTTTTGTTCTTATAGCCTCCTCCATTTTCTCCCTTGTTTGTACAAAACACCCAGCTTATCAGATCACAAATGGCTAACAATGCTCTATTTGCTTTACCAAATATAAACTCAGCTAAAGCTATCAGCTAAATACCCTGCTCCTTTCAATCGCATTATCACCAGTCCTGCACTTTGCAGAGATCCCGTCTCTCATTTGCAGGCTTGCAAGCCTTTCCATGGCAAGTTGTCTCCAGATGTGCGGTCGTAGCGTTCCCAGCAGCGCGTGAGCAAAGGGAATCGAGCTGTGACACCCAGCCGAAACCTCCAGCACCCCCAAGCCCTGCCCGTAGCCACCTCCTAATGGGTTTTACACACTTGCCTGGGCTTTAAGGTTCCAAGCAGGGAACTTGCTCCAGGACAGGGCCCATCCCACTGGGGATTTGCAGAAGGGAGAGGCTCATCCCCTGCACTGTCTCAGGGAATACGGAGCAGGAATTGAACTGATTGAAAAAACAGAACTTCCCAAAGCCCCTTTCTATTGGGGTGTTTTTCTTTTTTTGTTTTCTCTCTTTGGCTTAACTCGTTCTGGGTTGATATTCTTACAATGTCAACCTTTCTTGATCAGTGCTTTTAATACAGCTGTCAGCATCAGAGAAAGATGTTAAGAAATCTTCTCTCCCATTGCTGCATTACCAAGGATGTTTCCATGAAAACACGGTCCTTTGGATCTTAGTTATTTGGGAGCTCTTCTTCTGCAGCTTGTATCTCAGCAGAAAATCTAACAATCTGTTTGCGCTTACTGGGAAAAAGATATTGTCGCCTTGCCAACATAATTACATTGGTGAGTTAGGGAATAATGAGTGAGAACAGATGAAATATTTAGATATAAATAGTCTGTTTTCATGTGCTGTGATTGTCGCTAATAAGGCAAGGACGTGTGGTTTGTGGTTCAGGGACAGGATGAGGAACCAGGACATCTGGGTTCCTTTCCCAGCTTTACCACAGTGTATTGAAGAAGTCATCAAGCCTCTTTGTACCCCATCAGTTGAAAGTGGATAATAATGCTCTGGGGACTAATTCTTTAATGCTGTCATTTTCAGATGTTCAGAAGGGAAGAGCGATACAAGTGTATGATTTTTACATGCTAGAAATCGGTCCAACTAAAACTTTAAATCCAGATACCTAGAAAGCTTGTGAATTAATTTATCCTGACTCTAGGAATCTGACCCGCTTGCAATTTCATAGCAATGACAGAAAACCAAGAGGAAAACTAAAAACAATACAGAATGTTTGAACAAAATCCTGTCTGAAAGTATGTGATCTTAAGTTTTCTGTGACAAGTTTTTTGGGCTTTACACTCAAGCTTTTTTTTTTTTTTTTTTTAAACATCTAAAGTGGTTAAAGTAACAATGGGAGTGCTATGTAGCTAATAGGGAGATGGCAATGATGTCCTTAAAGACTGAAATGTACTCATTTGTTCAAAGCCTATAAACTACTTAGACCTTAACTCATAAGGGTTGGTAGGATTTAAAAAGGACCTACAGCGGCCATCTACAAAGGGATGCATTTCCCCTAGCCTATATGTATTTTGCTCGCTGCAGCTGTAACTAATAAATCACTAAACCATAGATTAAAAGCATATAATTAGTATAAAAATAATTAAAGCCAAGATTCATTCTACCTAGGAGTAAATAAGCACATTTGGCATGTAAGTCATAGTGGAAAAGAGATAATTTTTTTTTTTTAGCTAGCAGAGAGTCTCAAAAGCAGAGTTGCTTCTTTGGCTGAGGAGGAAGAAAAAAACCTGTGCTAGGGATTTGAAAGCCTTGAGTTTAAATCATGAGAATAATTCATTTGGGATGAGCATTATACTATTTTAGGGTCTCCAGTGCTCACTTGGAACAACTTTAGTAGTAAAAACAACAGTCTATAATGCAATAATAATTTTTTTACCTGTTGATGGATTCTGGGCATCAGATGGCTATATCTACATTAGAAAGCTAAAGAGTCAAACGGGAGCAGATCTACAGCTGGTAATGAGGACCCCACGTCCGTATCGTATACATGGCTAGGTTTTTCAGTCTGGTCCCATGTGCCAACTGGCTGGAGCACAGGAATCGTCCTCCTGGACTACCCTTCCAATGTTGGTTTCACCCAAAAGTCCGGTTCATATGCTCTGACCTGCAGTGCAAGAAAAAGCACAGTAAGTGGGATGAATCAGGATAGTTGCTTCAGAAGTGCATTTCTGATCTGAACTAAAATGCCAACCTACCCTCACCCTATTTGTACCCTTATCACTGAATAAGGGCGGTACATGGGCGTGATTTGCACTCAGAATCCCCCCGCTTTCATCAAAATGCAGGCAAGGCTTTGCTCTAAACCACTGCAGTTGGACAATGCTAAAGCAGCAGCAGCTGAAATACTTTTTTGAAAGATGCTTATGGCTATGTGTAACAGAAATTGTCTTCCATTGGTTGATTTTTATCTCATTTGAGAACATTCTTGAGAACAGTTTAGTCCACTGCAGTATAGGCATAGAAGGTACAATTTTAAATAGGGAGAATTAGCTCTTCACCACCACTCGAAGCTAATACCATATCTTCTGTGATACTAAGGGAAAATCAAATCTCCTGATGCACAAGAAACACCCCAGGAATCGGCAGCGATTCATTCATTTCCGAATTGACTTGTACACTAAAACAGAATATACGAGTCTATGGTTAATAAAGCCCTTCCCCTTTCCTATCCCCAGGCCTTGCCTTCACCAGGAAAAACGTGGGCACATGGCCTGCCAGGAAATCTTTAGCACACCCTGAGTCCCCAGTAAGGAGATGTAGAGAGCAGCTTCCCAGGACTTACTACTGAGTGCTCCCACCAGAGACAGACCAGTTTGTATTCAGAGTGGTCTAGAAAGTTATGTCAGAGCGGGTGAAAATCAGTGAGCTGTCAGCCGAGATCGCTCGTCCACCTCCATAGTCTTTAAAAGCGAGTGTGCTCAGGGATACATGAGTAGGTACCAGAAGGCTCATCATCTTTTCCATAAAAATTGCACTCATCATAATGATTCACATCATCATAACGTCTTTCACACTAACTTCCCTAAAAAGACATGCCAAACCAACACACACACACGCACATATATACATATCTCTAGCTGTGTATCTATTATACAAAGTCATGTAAATAACTACCTTTATGTGGTGAGACAAAGCAGCCTGAACAACCAAAAGATTTAGCAACAAAAATTCTTCTCCTATGGCATAAATCCCACTAGTAGTAATTTCATCTCAAAATGGAAAGCATAGCATTACATTATTCGAGCACAAAGGCCAAATTTCCCTGGTTGCCAGTTAGACCCCAAGCTCATACAAACGCAGCAGGAGAAACCTAAAATGATTTTGTTTCCTAGTGGCACTAATTCCATTGCTGGAGAAAATGTAATTCTATTTATATTGACATTATAATGATAACTTTGCAGGCCAGACTCCATTCTGTCTGTTAGACCAGATATAAACGAAGCACCAGCAGAGACCTAAGGAACTTCTGTTCCTCGGTGGCAGTGTGCCTGGCGGCCCAGCTAGTAATTTCAGCAGTAAGAGGAAAGTTCATTCTGTGAAAAAAATAGTTAAGATTTAATTTTGTCTTAACTACAAAACCTCTCCATTTTGTATTGATCACAGCATCCTCAAACAAACTCCATGTGGACTTTGTAATATGCAGACTAGACTTTTGTCCTGTATAGCTGTAAAACTTGGAATCTCAACATAAAATCTTGTAGCAGTTATATATAAATATATATGCATGTGCGTAATACAATGTGGGTTTAAGAGCACAAGGTTGTACAAAAGAGGAGCGGGGTATTCATCATCAAGATAATACTATCAAGGTCAAAGTATTCAGTTGTGATATGTTAGTGGAAATGGCCATTTCCTCGTAACAAACCTTGTTCTTTCTCCAACACAGCCCTTTTTATGCTCAGCCCAACTTGCCACCCCCCATGTCCATGCTGTTGGGGGTAATCCGCAAAATCCCTGCAGAGGTCTGCTGCTCAGGTGCATGAGTAGTCAGTGCATGTTACCATGCTACATGTTTCAGAATTTATAAAGAACAACAACAAATATATATGTATTTATATGAATGGAAACTTGTTACATGCTGTAAGAATTTTGTATGAGGTTTTTTAGTAACTTTGCTGTATGACAGAGGTAACCTTCCTTGCATTATGTGCTCAGCGCATGTTATTATTAAGACAAAACGGCAAAGAATGATTTTAGTGAGATTTGTAAAGTTCTGGTGGGGAGGGATGCCGCTATCCCCACGTTAAGGGCTGACCTTGCATTTCAGGGAAGCAGAACAAAATATGAATTTCAGTTACAGTGATGAATTTTTCAATATAGAGCTGATAAATGATCACAGCAGACCTAGCACCCTGGAGCTGCCTTGCTGTTGTGAACAGTAATTGCCTGCTGGCTGTTTGAGGCTGTCGGGATCTCATACAGTAGATACAGACTGGAGGCTGGCACCATTTGACTTGTGGTTTTGCTTGCTTATTTATCAATCTCAGTTGCCCCCGTATTAAAAGAGAGGCCCTTCAGGAAAATGGAAGTTCTTTCCTGAAATTCAAGGAGGTGAGAATTGCAGTCGTTCACTGCTCATACGTTAATTTAATACATAGTGGCATTTTTAGGCATTTATCCTGGCTATATTAATTTAATATATCATGGTACATGTGCCAGCCTATTCTATTGTTTTCTCTCACACTTTTTCAGTGTGAGATATTGCTAGTTCTAAAGTCAAGATCATACAAGTATTCATTACTTCTCTTGCACTAATGGTGCCACTGCCTGCAAGAGAAGCAGTACTGAGGGAGGGTGCTTAAATTCAGGGCTGAAGGATTTCTTTTTCCTTATATAATTCATTAAGAGAGCAACTCTAGAGAGGAAATTATCTGCAAGCTGGAACTGAACTAAATTAAACAATTAGAAGATAGAAAGAGCTACACAACTTCTAATTTTCAAAAGTTAGACTTTGGTTGAGAATAATACTCCAGGAGAATCAGAACATGTCGATTTTTTAACAGGTTAAAAAAACCAACCAACCAAACACAAAAAGCTTCTTTTTTAGGTCAACTGGGGTTAAACCACAACAGGCTTTTTCTTCCATACTCATACACCAAGACAAAAACCACCATTATATCTGTAATTAGGATAACAGCAGATGGATTAGTCAGTCACTGCCCCAGCTAACCATTATGTGTGTTGCTGGGGAAGTCAGTTAAGGTAGATTCATTTTTCCTAATTTAACCATAGAAAAGGGAGGCACCGGGTTTAACCTACCATCCCATCTCCCTCTACTTTCAGTGGGGAGAGAGAGGAAAAGAAAGAGAAATCGGGGCTGTGGGTGGAATCACTCGCTCCTTGGTGGTGCCTCCTCCACCACCGGGGAGGAAAGTGCTGGTATATTTGAAACTCAATTTTCTCTGTTAAACTGAAATTTTATCACTCCTTACCACACAGAAGAATCAGGAAGATGACGGTGGGACATTCAGATATGAGAGCACTAAGAGGCACACAGGAGCCATTGATAGACTGTGCACTTCTTGAACTCCCGTCCTCCGCAGCTGGACATAGCTGAGAGAGTTTGTCAGTGTTCACAGTCCAAGCCTGGAGCACAAATTTGGCTGAGCTTGTTTTTTCCATTTTCGTCAATATTAAAAACATGTCCTGTACATGGTACTTCTTCTGGCATTCACCACAGAAAGGCCTTTGCAGGCAGAGTCCAACACCATCACATTTTTATAAATGCTTCATAGAAGCATACAGATTTCATAAGCTTACATTGGCTTAAACAGGAGGAATTTTATGTGCTTTACCAATGTTACCTGAGGAAATATAGCTCCCAAATGGTGATCCCCCCCCCACAAAATACAGTTATAATATGGGGGTGGACATATGTTGGCACTGGGCCAAAGTTTCTTAAAGGACACTTAAATCATTTTAGTTACGGAGCTTTCACAGCTTGTTTGTTCTTAACCGTAAGTTTTGCTTTTGCTGAACTTTTTAAACTTGGCTAGTATTTTGTTTCAATTAATCTCTCCAAGACTAAATATTAGAATAGATATTAGATTAAATGCCTCTAATTTACAACCACAGTGCCTTCTCTGCAGCCAGTTTGTATGCACAATGCAAAAGTGAATTTGGAATGGTAACTGTTTTATAATCTTGAAAAAAATTCAAGAGAGTTGTGCAAATATTATAGAAAAACTAAGGATAACATACATACACACTAAAAGTAAATACAAATATTTGGGAAGAATGGCAGAAATCCTTTGCTTATGTACAGAAACTCCCACAGTACTAACAGTGGTCCATTCCAAAGTTCTGGCGTACCTTTGTGTTCCTAAAAATAACCATTTTGTCAGTTCTCAGTGTCTTAGAGATGCCTGTATTGGTTAGTGAGAACGAGAGTTTTTGTGGCAGTGGAACATTTCCTCAATGCAATTACAACAATTCCCTATAGGTCCTTTTTTTTTTTTTTTTTTTTTTTTTTTTTTTTTTTTTTTTTTTTTTTTAGAAAAAAGGAGAATGATCCCAAAGGTATAATTCTGAAATCAACAGAATTAAATTGCCATAAAACCACTGCTATTGAAATCACATTTACTTGCTATTAATTTGTTTTGTTTGGTTGGTTTTTACCTGGAAAGGTTTAGGAGGTCAATTTTTAATACATAACGCATTCAGTTGATAATAGATGTAATAGGAATATGATTGAATTTATAACTCGTAAAAATACACCAATGGCAGGGAATAACTCTTAAGTATAAACATAATGTCACTGGCAAATTCTAAACTTACTACATGAAATCTAATAGGAAGCCAGTATATGAAAGCACTAAAGTTTAATATTATGGGTCACCTCTGTCTAATTTCATTTGGAATTACATTTATCTGCTTCCAGATTTAACTAGATCCATAATATGCAAAAATAAAACATTGAGCTAAAAATGCATATATCAATTTGAATAGAATAGCAGATAATGTAAACTTTACGTTTTAATCACAAAAACAAGCCACTTTGAAAAAAATATATTTTGCAGGCTACTTTAAAACATTTTTCCCCATTTTTTCACTCCTGACTGGAACTGAGTTAATACCAACAGTGTAGCAATACTTTAGTGCAATGGAGAGCATTTTTGCACAGATCCTGCCCTGCCCAGAGTACTGGAAATATCACAGCGGTGCAGTGTGATTGGAAGAGTCCCACTTCCTTTTCTAGGGGAGATTTGAATAAACATCTGTGCATTTGGATGATCATCTAAATGAAACTGAGTATGGCAGAGACTTCCTTTAGCAGTTTCCCTGTCACTAAAGGAAATGAGAGCGTAATTTTGTAAGTCCAATTACAGGATGACTGTTTAGCAGCCAAACATCAGGTCAAATGCAAAGTAAGACAAATTAGCTGTATCTCACTGTAGATTGTTTTTGTCTATTACATCTTAGTATTTCAGAACTGTACTATATCATATATAAAGCCTTGTTCCTGAACCAGAGAATTCATAATCTGTTTATATGACACACCACACACACGAAGGAAAAAGCAGGTGGCCTTTTGTAAAGTCCCATTAATACTAAAATAGTCATAATCCAAAGCACAAGTTGTGTTTTTCTTCTTGTTCACTTGATTTTTTTGTTTTCATATTATCTGGTGTGCCATCTCATTCAAGTACTGCTACATCACTAGGACATATAACTTAAACATGTTTTCATGTAAACACGGTTTCATGTTTTCATGAACATGAAAAGATGAATTATTAAACTAATATATAGGTGCTTCAGGCTCTGTCTGAACTGCGATGGATCATTCCTTCCTCCTTCACGAGCACTGATTCCTTTACAAAAATCTGCTGGGACAAGAATTCACCTTCTATCAAGTCTATATCACCTTCATGCACTTTGTCAGCTACTTACCTCCTCTAAGCTACTATACGAATACTGAATACTGTACATGAACTGTTTATTGGGATGTTCCTTGTGTAAATATACAGGTTTGATATAGTAGGCTGTTAGAAAAGCAAACAAGAACAATGGAGAATGGCTTCAGATAAGCCATCTCACAGCAGACTCTCGTAATATAAAACCTGAGCTGTTCACAAAATTCTTATTTTTTGACCTCAGCCACCTTAGAAAATTGTTTTTCGAAGACTGAGGGCCAGACAATCAAAACAATTGTGGCTGGTTAAGATATCCTTCCAAGGAGCTAGAAATGGAGGTCACCACTGGGGAGCCATTCAAAACCTGATCAGCTGTGTCCACGTTGCCCTGTAAAACCGCCTTCTCCCACACCAAATTTACCAGCTGCTCATTGTCTGCTTGGGTCAGCTCAGAGGAGGCCCAGTTAGCATGCAATGAAGACATGCAGGGAGGGCTCATCTTTTTCGGGTCCCCCCCAAAGGCAGCCTGGAACAACCCAGCTCCCCACAAGCACCTTGGCCAGAAGCTGCCCCGCAGCATGGTGCCAGGGCAGCAGACATTGTCCCTCTCGGCTCCTCACCATACGCTTCTCCACCTCTGAAGCCTCTGCCTGGAGGTTACAAGTAAGCAAACCAGTTAGACCAAAGGATTCCCACCACATGCTGGGATGGTAGCAGCCATTCACAGCACGCCTGGATGATGAGCAGCACATGCTATTGTTTCTAACCAGATCAGCACTGTCCACATGAATATAAACGAACATGCACACAAGCAAAGTCGAGTGGTACCTAGCATGTCTTTAAAACCAAATGAAAACTTGGCTGTGCGGAACTGCAGCACTCTGGTAGAGATTTGTAGTGTTTTAAGGTTGATATTAAGTGGGGTACCTTTCCTACAGAAAAACCCCAAAATTTGTTTTCTATATCACATTCTTGCGAACAGGGTCAGCTTCCAGGAGTTTACAGCACAGTGAATGAAAATTAGTGGTATAAATCAGGTGGCTCAATATTTCAAGAGAGCTGAATCGTGTTGTGCCAGTAGTGATTTTGCAAATATTTGTGTATGAGTATTTATGAGGCGCGAACTCTTGTCTATCTGTGTGTTCAGCTTAGCCTGAATTCAGTGGAGATACCGTAAATCACAGAGTAGCTGGTACCTAGTGGTTTAGCCTGCATTTGCACTCGCATAAAGCACAAAAGTGTCCTGAATTTGCATCTAAAATTGATGATTGACATCTAACCATGCAACCTGCCCCTGCAGAACACTGCAGAATCAAACTCCGAGTCTTGTTTCCCACCACTCAGTGCCACGCATGATCTCTGTACCTCTCTAAGTGCAGAAAGCAGGTACATAAGACATCAGAAGAGCAACATTATGGTCACTTTGCACAAATGAACATGACTAGAATAATGCTAGAGGCAAGGGGAATTAGGTCACATAAGTATAAATTTTGAGCTAAAGAATTAATTTATGTTTCTTTGAAAGAGCTCAGTGAGGCATAAAAATGTTCAGGAATGTTTAATCCTAAAGGGAATGAGATTTATCAAAGCAATTTGAAAGGATAATACATTCATTTCTGGTTCTGCAGGCAAAGAAAAGCCAAAAGAGTCCAAAGCATTAACAACTTAGAAGCTATTTTTCATGTTGTCAACTTAGAAGCTATCTCTCATGCTGCTATCATTACCTCAAGTTTGATGCTACAATGAAAGGCAAGTCTGGTTCTGGTAAGCAATTATTAACTGGCGATAAGCATTATGTTTACATTTAGAGATCAAAGCAAACATATATAAACCATTTTGAGTACATACATATCCTCTGCTATATGTCCTTGCTCTTGGTTTTATATCCGGTCGTCACTGTGTTTCCCTCGTACCTTCTTAGTGAGTCCAGGAGCAACCAGAATATGTGTTGAAAAGAAAATGTAGTTAATTTAATTCATAGTAATATGTAATGGACTAAAAACTTCAGGCAGAGGTTATCTCAGTCAGTACACTAGACCAGAAGAACTAGAAGATCTTTTACTACCAAACTCATTAGAGAGACAATGAAGCACTTTCATAAATGTGTTATTCTTCTCCCCTCTGAAAGTAACGATCACCCAAATGATCAAACCATTAATAATACACATTTACTTAAACAAAATTCCCATTTATCTGACAAATCCCAACGCTAGAGCTCCCCATAACTAAAATTGCTATTCAAAGATTATCGTGCCATGAGAGGGTGGAAGGTTGGCAGTTTTCTTCATTTCAGGGAAAGGGTCCTTACTGTGATAGATTCCACCTACTCCTTCCAGAAGTGAACTTGGTCTATATCTAAGTAATCTGCAGGTCATCACTATGACCAAATCCTGAAGTTTTTACTCATGAGTGAACTCCACCTGGGATCCATTTGTGCAGTGTTTTATGCTTCAATAAATCTGGCCCTTTGCTTCTGTTTGTCCTCTGTTCAGTCTAAACTTCTCAACTGGATAAAAATGAAGGCATCATTTTGAAAACCCTTACTGAAAAGTCTATTTTCTAAGCATTTTATGAATCTTAAGAGTACGGATTTCAGCTCAGGCTCTGAACAAAACAATTAAGAATTTGGTTTGAGTAAAACTCACTATATCTTTACTGTAAGGTGAAGTAATAAAAGTATGTTTCATTTCATGGTTTAGGACAGACTGCTAGATGACTTCTGTACAGTAATTTTAACAGGTTATGAGCTATTCATCTCTACTCGCATGTAACAGGTTCTTCTAAAGTTATACGACCAGACGTATAAACAAGCAAATTGATGGCAGATTTACAATCATTTTGCAAATGGTATTAAATGTACCTGTAAAAAAATCATCTGAGCCTATTCTACGTGTAGTAAACTATTGGGGGGAAAAAAAAAAGAGGACACCTGACAACTGGAAGAAACCAAGTTCATCTCCCTTGATGCTTGAGAACCATCTAATCATTAAATGAACCAACACCTTGCAAGATCACTGACCACATGAAGGTTAGGTACCATGGTCATATTAGACTAACTACTGCATGTTCATACGAGACATCAAAGACTACTTCCTGCTACTGATCATTTCAAGTCCTGCAACACAGCAAAGCTGTGATATTGGAAATGCTTAATGCTTTCTACTGGTCTGTGTGTCCACTTCATGATCAGGGCTTCCATTAGCTCTACTCTACATCCTGTACCATTGATTTACTAATACGGAATATGCTTGCTTCTGTGCCATATCATAACAAATTTAGGCAGGCTAAAAACTGTAGATGTGTCTGGATTTACAGAAGACTTGGCCGCAAAACTTCCAGTTAGTTCCAATCCGCTCTTGCCAGTTCTCCTGGATGCTCAATATCGGTAGAAATCTCATCCTCTGACCCTTGAGTTTCCTTTAAATTGAATGAATTTTTTCTTATTGCAAATCATAAGATGAAAGTGTGGAGAATTATTTTTCATTTCAAAGTACCTGTAGAGTTTTAGGTTTGGTTTCTAATGCACGTAAATTGAAATCTTCGTCATTTATATAGTCCAGAAGTTTCTTTTTTAATGGTCTGAAGTGCACCATTAGTTTTACATGTTCATATACACTAGTTTGACTTAAAACCAGTCTAGCTGTTTTCTTACAAATGGTTTTAGTTTCCAAAAAAACTAAGTGGCAAAGCAATTCAAAACATATTGAATTAATTTAAAATATTAATATCCACAACTGGCTCTAAATCAAAAAGAATTACGCTAGACTTAGTGAGCTTTATTTCTGACAGTTCTTATTTTTAAAATATAGTAAAACATATTGCATATATTCACTTACTTTAAAATAGTGAATCAACAACACAGGGATTGACATATTCCTTTTTTTCCTTGTGTCTAAGACATTTCTTTATACAGAAGAAAATGCTCGATTTCTTTTCCCTTCAATCCAAAAATAATCCTGTAAATGCACTTTTCATGTCCCAATGTGTAGCCACTTTGTTGAACTTTTAGATTCTGCAATTAGATAAATCAGATTTCCTAGTGAAGATCTAAAGCTGCAAGTACAATTTATCTTCAGTTCACTAGCGATATGGGCAATTATTATCTTGGGACCAGATCCTGTAAACCTGCGCATGAATAGCTTCACCTGTAACAGCTGGTCCAGCGATGACCATTACACTGGTCATGTGAGTCAGGGTGGGTCAAATCGCTCCCTGAGGAGGAAAAAAATGTTTGCAGGGTACCGGTCTTGATTTTCTAACAGAAGATAGTAAAAAGATTGTACAAAGAAATAAACTATAGCCAGGAATATCAAATGGTCATGAGATGCTTTTTTACATCATTTTTCCCTATTAAAGATGTCCCACAGTTAAAACAAGTCCCAACTTAAAGCTCTTATCTACAAACACTAATACAGGCCACTTTGCAACCGATGTCAACAGCAGGGTGACACAGAATAGCAGATGAGGCATTTTTTGCAAAACTCGCTCTGCAAACAACATGTGCTGAGCTGAAGGTCAGGGTGGCCCTCTTGCCACAGTCCCAGGTGAAAGTAGCAATGAAGAGCAAGCAAGAGTAGCCCAGGCAAGGCTTCTGATGACTTTTTACACATCTCATAGATTGCAAACTGGTGCGGGAAAGGTACCAAACTCCACGTCAAGTGATTGCGAGGTGTCTGCACCTACATTTCAAGAGCTCATGTTCCTGGCATGGCTTGCAAGGTAGGATGATCCAGCTCATCCACTGCAAGAGCTCTTGAAATGGCAATGAGTCGTGGAGCTGCAGCATCCCACCTTGCAAGCCGTGCCAGGAGCGTACCACCACTTGTTGGCACTGGGTCACCAAGGTCCAATTTTGGTGACCTTGGCTTGCAGAAATCGAGGACACTTCCAATGTAACATTTGCATTGCGATTATTGGGTCTCAGAGAGGCCACCAAGGAGTCTGGAGAGATCAGTAACCCGCAATCATTTCCGGTTGTAACTGTACTGATTGCCTGGAGGCTGGCCAGCAAAACTCTCTTTAATGGTGCACTTACGCAGACCTCTATACTATCCCGATTCACCTTCACTTTACCCTGGCATTTGCCGCTGTGCCTTTACACATGTAACGCTGCCAGCATTTAACCCACACGGAGGCTAGTCCCACAACCTGTCCCCGTGACCTTTCCAGGAGTATTAATGATTTAATGTTAGTTAATGGCTGTCCACTTCAGAAAGGGTTGTGGAGACTGGGGCGTAAGAGGTCATTATTGTTTAAACACATTTGTTTCGCCTTTCTTCTCAGAAACTTTAAATCAGAAGAAGTTTCCGTACACAGAATGCCCAAACTGACAGCTTTAGGATGTGTGAGAAAGACACAGTTAATTTAGTGCAAAAGATAAGACATTTCCTTGGGGAAGCACTAATACCAGGCCTATTACCCCTCAGTGTCATTTCAGATTAGTATACTACAGAGAAAGGGATTCTAAATCTTTTTAATTGAAAAATATTTGTCTTTTCCTTACTAAAATAAGTTTCTGCCTAGAGGTTAAACAGTTTTAAAATTATTTCTGAATTACATCCGATTTCTGGACAGTTCATCAAAAAAAAGGAGGATGCAGTTTGTCTGTTGCCTCGTTAATTTATGTCAGACCAGAGAGAGGAGAAACATATTTCCTCAGTGATCCAAATGGAACAGTGACATAAAAAGATGATTAGAAATAAAGTCCAGACGTATCTAACTCGCTAAGATTTGCCAGCTGTCACAGACACATCCACATGTGTGAATACATGTGCACACATGTCAATTATGCATGCAAAGTGGAGGGATAATTATCCAAACTTGGTGGTTGAAACAACAGTCAAGAGAAGAACTTTACTCGGCTTCTCTCTCCCTTTTTTCTGGCTGAAAGTTCGAAAAGCATCAAAACTACTGATTTTAATCCACATAGGTTTTTGATTCAAAAGCCACGAAATGACCTCACAAAATGAAGAAAATGCAAATATCCTTTTACCTTTATCATGTTCTGAGCAGGAACACTCGAAAACTGTGACTAGGACTTGCTCAGTCTTTGACTCATCATGAGAAGAATTGCACATGGCCTTGGACCAGCCTCCGTTTGTCCCAAAACGAAAGAATGAGATTTGAAGCAAACTCCTCACTTTGACTGACGTAGGCACTAACCTCAGGAGCCTCCTGGAAAGCATGGTTCCCTTCAGTATAGATGACACGCTGGAAGATTTAAAAAGCATTAAACAGAGATAGTTAATGACATATTTAGATGTTCCTTTAGGTAAAATGGTGCCTTGTTATCTATTTTAAGAGGTCTAAACACAAGGCTTAAGTGCACTCTAATTTGGGGGGCAGCATATTTAAAATGGCACTCTGCAGGTTGATATTTCTATAGAAATATGGTCTGCCCCCAGTCTTTGGGTAACTGCACAGCTCACAGAACACTTGTGTGTTAGGGTGGTTTGTTTTTTGTTGGTGTCGTCCATCCCCCCCCACCCCTTGAAACTCCTTCCAACCAACTGTACTCTTTCCACTTCTCCTCATGCTTGCATAATGGTCGTGTTTCCTCTGATCTCTACTGAAGAAACAAATATTTTCCTTTTCTAATTCAATCCTTAGCCATTGTTTTCCCAACCTCTAGTTCTCAAGAAATATGATTTCTTAAAAAAAAAAAGTGTAATTAAGCAATTTATCAAACTTTTCCAAGTGGGTAGAGTGACAAATTAGCCCTATCTTCCACCAACAATCTGATGGATGGGAAGATAAAGATGCAGAGGCTGTTATTTTAGCTGGAAACTCCCTACTATATCAATTGTTTGGCCCCAAGCCAAAAGACCCTGAGATGACAAGAACTAATGATGGGTCCACGGAGTTTATGCAGCGTGAGGCTTGACATCAAAGGAATCTGCCCTTATTAGCAATATCTCTATGCCTTCTTCCTGGAAAAAATACTTGTTTTTTAAAAAATTTTTACTTAATCATCTTACTCTTTCAGTAAATGGGAAGCAAATGCAAACTGTAAATAAATTTGCACAATGATACATTGCTGACAAGTTCTGCTTTTCTCTACAAATATGAAGTGATTGTTGTGACATTACTTTTAAGTCCACCAAGAGAGTCTACGACAGGTAGACTGCAAATAAGTTTTTTCCCAGAAGTCTTTACTTTTATGCCATTACTTCAGAAGAACCGGGCTCCCTGAGAGCCTGTACGCCAGATAAAATCTATGCACATGGAAGCAGGCAGGAGATCCTGGTCAGGGGAAGTCAGGACCCCCAGAATTGCCCTGGATTGCAATCCACTGAAATCAGGTGTACAGAGGTCATTGCAGAGTCAGGACCGGGATGCCAAAAGTTTCCTTGGATTCAGAGAGGGAGTGGGAAAATTCATGGAAGAAAAATTCATCAAGAGTTGGATCAAGCCTGCAGGAAGATCCTAAGCCACGTAGCAACAGATGCCAGGAATGAATTCAGGGGAAACATCACTATTTGCTTGTGCATACTTACACTCTAAGTATTCACTCTTGGCAGTTTTAGGATACAGGGTTTTGGTGAGGTGGATCTTGGGTCTGACACTGTTCTTATGTGACAAGATCACCTTCAGAGTTTGTAACTTACATCTTTCTCCCTTCTCCCTATATTTTTTTAAATATGCATCCATTTTTTCAGGTAATGGAGACCCTATGTACAAGGTGAAATACAATTACTACTCTACTAGAAAGCAGGAAGAGAGGATATAACAGCCAGAATGACTACTACAGAAAAAAAACCCCCACAACCAAAAAACCACCAACAACTCCCAGTTTTGATACATGATTAGAAAAGTTTGACTGAAAACAAGCCATTTCTGCAGATACTATATGTTACTGGGAGCTAGAAGTAAAATCCATATATTTTTCACTGGGAAACTACTTAAAGATTATTCTTGATGTCCCATTTTTTATTACTTTTTTTTCTTGTGGAAATAGAACAGTATTCAACTTGCTGGCAGAATGAGAAACTGTAGTATCGCTTTATAAAATCCAACTGCAGTAATTCTGCCTAGCTGAATATTCCTATACCTGATCAGCTTGACTCATCTTTTCAACAGAACATTTTTACAGTATGGAATTAAAAACAATAATGCAGTGGAAAAGACGACAGCATTAGAAGTCAGTGCAATGCCATATTCAGCACATCCTACAGTATTTTACCTTTGTTCTCCATTCTGGATGTAACAGTATGTGTAGAAGCAGCACTATGCAAAACTAGGGTATGTAATCAATCTTGATCTTTCCTGTGTCTTCATAAAATGCCCCGTATTCATCCTTCTTCTACAGCTACCTATCCATCAAGCAGCTTACTCAAAGTGAAGAACAAGTGGCTTTGCACTCATGGAGTTTTTCTTTCTTGTTACTTTTCAAAAGGGGACATACCATTTAATCTGCCACACTGCTTTTTAGCCTGAGACATAAAGGCAATTTACATTGCTTTATCAGCTGTAGGAATGTCCACAAGCTCTGATGCTTTTGGGGGAAATAAAAAAGAGCTTGGAGTATGTGAGGTACAACATAAACAATCATGGAAAGAACAAAAGAGAACTTTTTAATACTAGAACCTTACTTGGCAACTTCAAAACAAGAAATTAAAATTCTGGTTGAGAATACAATGTGAACCATGCAATACCACAGTAATTCAATTTCTTTCTTCCTCCTGATGCACTTGATATTTTTAAGTACATAATGTACTTTCTTAGCTGTTTATTGATAATAGGGCTGCTTAGGAACCATATTGTGAGTTCTCTATATGCCATTCACTTGCAACACTTTGGATGAAACTAAGTAAAGTTTCCTACTCAGAACTGTATTTTTCCAATAAAAATGAAGTGTAAGTATTATGGCAATATGCAATTAAGTGTTCAAATGTCATTGCTTCTAACTCAGGAAGGGAACTCCTGGAACAAAGAAGCTTAAATACAATTTGGCTGGAAATTAAATGTTATTCAGCAAAAGATCAGTACTGAAGTTGCCAATGAACCAAGCTGTCTGCTTACTTATAATTAGCAACATGGTCATTGTCTGGCTACCCTGGCATACTGTAAATATGCCTGGGCAGACTGTGTGATTTAAGATTATTTAGAAGACAGTTATTCATTGTCTCAAGAGACAGGGAAAACAACTCCTCTCTTAGTCACTTAGCTTGGCTCAGGGGGGTAGTGGCTACAACTCAATCCTATTTAGCCTTTCTTCAGTAAACTAAAGAAAGCGTTTTTCTTTTCTTTAAATATGGCTCCAATTACTGAATATAGCAAGCTCAATCAGAACTACAAGCATCAGATTTTTCAAAGTCTCCTAAATTTCCCAAACATTTTAGCAAACAAAGTTAAGAAATTTTGTTCTGTAATTTACACTTTATGACACGATTCAATGGAAAACTTTAAAAAAGAGTTTCCTCCAAAATAAATAATAACCAGAAACTTATTCCACCCTGCACTTGTCTTTTATTTGCCAGGTGACCAGTTTGCTTCACTTCCTTTCCACAACTTTAGAAAATACAGCAAGTCTGTACATGTACAGTTCCTGCCTGGAAGCACAGACTTCAGCAGTTAACACCAAGTTAAAACAAACTCATCTTTCATTTCTATTTGAAGGTAATATTTAATCAGTAATATTTAATCAATGAAGGATACACACAAAGTTTGCCAGTAAATGTTGCCTAGTAGATTTTGTGGAAAATAAGTTTGGTAGAACAAAACTGAAAAACAGATAAACAAACCACCACGCTGCTCCTAAAGCTACATAGAGAAGTATACAGATTAGCCTTGTACGAATTAGTGCTTTTCTATCGTGCCTGTGAAACTGAAATGGAAAGACGGTAAATGAATCGGAGTGCAGAGATACTGCTCAGCTATGGCAATGGAAATACAGATTTCAGCCACCAAAGGGATCTGGTTTTCACTTGTCCTGATTTTTCCTTCTTCTAAATCATGTTAACATTATGTCTTTTTTCAACTTAAATTAATTTTAGTCTCTTGTGTTGGGAACAGCTTCTGATTTTAAGATGACTTTCACAAGAGTATTAAGGGAGAGATTTTGCTCACTAAATGATACATGAAGAGACTAATGATTTCAGAGCTGTATGTCCTACTTTAGCTATTTCTACTATCAGGAAAAGATGGGTTGACCTACTTGTGTGTTACAAAAATAGTCAAGGATCTTTAAACAAAATCAATCTCATTGAGCTGAACAGAAACAGAGAGGTGTAATGTGCTCACAGCATAAGCTGGTTAGGTGCCCATCCTGGCACTGGAAGCAGTAAAACTATCAGAGCACACCCACGGTGTGTTTTGCCCAACATGACCTGGGGATTATTGAAAATCTCAAAAGCTTGTTTTTTAAAAAGTGTCCTTCAAGTTCTAGGCCAAAGAACTTCAGTGAGGATTTTGGTGAGCATCACTCTGTGAACTTGAAGACATGGACTTGAAGTAGAAGATGCAGACTGATAAATGAGACACAAAAAGAGGCAGATGAGGAATGATCAGAGACATATTTGAAAGGATGGAGTGAACTACAACTGCTCGAGCTAGAGAAAACTGAGGGGCTGCACGACAATGCTCTGAAAAATATGTGAAAATGAAGAAGGGAGTAATAGTTTCTTGATTAAGAGCTTGATTTGAGGAAGGGCAATGCCCAAATGACCTCTGAGGTCCCTTTCAGACCTTAGTGAAAGGATATGCTATGTGAGAATAAACTTCCTGTAAGGTTCTGGAAGCCTTCAGTAAAAACAGACAATAACTTCATCTAAAGCTTAAAGTCTTTTAGGATGGTTCACAAAACAGAAACCATAAATTTGCCACAAGAGTCACATTTTTATTGTTGAGCTTATATTGGTTTCATCCCTAGGAAACCTGTGTACTTTCTGCAAAAAAAGCCTGAATTTAAACCATTCCACCAGCCTGCAGAGATTTGGTCCTTGCTTTATTTAAAACTTTGTGTTTTGAATTTAGGAGTTGCCAATCACTTCTGCTCTTCTGATAACATGCGTAAGCCCTTTTGAGTATCTCTATCATCGTAACCATTGTTGGAGTTCTATGATTAAATTTATTATACCTCATTTATTTTTTACAATTTGCTATTACCCTAAGGATGAATATTAGCTACTCTGCATTCAAACTCTATTTTCCGCACAAAGTCCTGTGTGCTACTAAGATATAGTTAGCTATTACAATGCTCAGCTGAGAGTATCAAAGTCTTTACACAGTGTAATAACTTCACTAGATGGCAGTGGAGAGAAATATTATTTTATATAATTTTCTTTTTTAATAGGACAGGGAAACATCCCAGTAAGTACTGCAATTTATTAGCGTTGTCTGCATTAATGCTAGATCACAAGACAGCAATGTTTTCGCCCACACAGAAGTCCAGGAGCTTCTGTCCAGTCAAATCTCCGTGCAAATGTTTGCTGGAGCATGGACATGCACTCTTCCAGCACTAACACAGATACTCATCTTTGAAGGTTTGTGTCACAATTGCTCTTCCTCTATCTTCATATATATGAATAAATATCACATTTCTATTGTCATAGTCACTAAAGCAAGAAATAATACCATCATGCATTAACCATGGCCAGGACCAGAAAGGGATGGGAAAGAGCTGTTCCCTCCCCTGAGTTTGCTCTGCAGTTGGTGGAGCGAAAGACTGGATGTAACCCGGCGCAGATTTTAAGAAAGGGAATGGAAGCCTTTGACAAGTGAATGTTGACGCTTTTCTAGAAGCGGCACAACACAGCTTCACGTCAAGGGCATGAGCAATTTTCTCATAAGCTCAACTGTACCATGGTCTTTCCTGAAATGTAAAGTCAGAGACACCATCCCTCAAAGAATCATAACACTGATGCCATAAACATGATGAAGAAAATGGGTGAAGGGTAAGAATGAGTAAGCAATTCAAGGAGTTTCGTGAAGAATACTCTCTGTATTCAATAAAGTATTTTTCATTCTCAAAAACTCTTTACAAATACATGTTTGTTGGGAGAACTTAATGTCCCTTACAGATGATTCAAGAAACAAAGCTCAATTTTTCAGACTCCTGACAAAACTCGATGATGAAATACTTGAACCAGCAAGCTCTGTATCTTCTAAGCTTCAAAACCTTCAAAAATTCAATCTTTTGAATACAGAGAACTGATGCCTGCCAGTCTTTAGAAATTAATACACCTGAACAAAAACTAAAAAAAAAACCAACCCCAAAACAAACCAGAATGGAGTGGATTATTTCAGCCAAGATCATTACTTCAATTAAAAGATTATCAGTAAAATTCTCCAGAAACTATGGAGTTGTCTGGCTTTCTTTATAAATGTTCAGAAAACACAAGTTATCATTTAGTACAATAAGGAGATGAAAAAAGTTTGGTTTCTTCTAACATCCGACATAAAAAAAAAATATTTTCTAAGGTTTGTTTCTTGCTTTTGGAGAAATGTTACATCAAAAAAAAAAATCAATTCACTGCCTAAATCACACTTTTCTATACTAAGTCTTGCCTTGATCTTAACGATGTCCAAGACTTTCCCCTTAGAGAGTGATACTTTGTCCTCTGACATCTCATCTGCTTGGTCACAAAACTGTTTGCAATAGCTAGCAGAGATTCAGGATATTGCAGGTGATGATAAAAAACAAACCCAGCTCTGTTGCAAGTGACTTCTTGACTTAATGCCTGCTAAGCACAAACCTCCATTCAAAGGCTTGAACTTTTAAAGCCATAATTCTCTATATTTATTTTTGTGTAAATATGAGCAGATGAGAAACAATTCCTTATGGCATTCATTCTGTGAGATTTCCCTTACTTTTCCTCTTCGCTGGCTGTTGAGAAACAGAAATATATGGAGGTGTAAAGCCCCAGGGTTTCGTTAGTGACACAGTGGGTTGGATTCTCTGCTCTGCGACTTGCACATGGCTCCAGTCAAACAAGCATACACAATACACAAGGCTGTCAGATATAGTACAACTGGTTGCCTAAACCAACCTGATAACAAAATAAGTGACTGCTCCCTAAGCATCTAAAGATAGGTAAAAATAAGGAGTGGGTTATGTAGATTCCTAGGAAAAAATACACTTCAAATTAGCTTGGTGGATTTCCCCAAATGGAGATATTGTAAAATAAATAGCTACACTTCAATATGTTTGTGGAACTAAATATATTCAGCAGAAACACAAAAGACCAACATGACAAAACAGTGATGCAACTTATGCTCACTCCAACCCCAGTTACAGGGAAGCAATTTTCCTTTATCATTAACATTAGACAGCTTCATGCTTGATGCTCTGGGATGACCCCAATACGCAACGAGACAGTTAGGTACCCTGGTAAGAAGCCAAAAGTCCTCTCAAACAGTCTAGATACTGACAAAACAGTCCTTTTACTTTATTTATTGCACTCATTCAGTTGTTCTTTTTAAACTCTTAATTTAACCTTACATGAGAAAAAAATCTCAATTGCAAAAATAAAGATAACTGTTACACCTTATCCTTACCCCTTTCCCCCAAACACGCTCATAAATCAAGGCACTGTGGATTTGCCTGGAAGCTGTGCCATCATATTACTCTTAAGCAGCCTTAAAGTAAGTGGCCCATCAATATTGCTTCATATGGGTCTCACTGCAATAAGTCATCACAATGTCTTAAGGTGCTACTGATGTGAATATAATATCTAGACTTGCTCTGCCCACATTCATGTCAAATGAGGATTAAGAGTGAAAAGCAATATTCACCTAGCTATTTTCTTCTATATAATGTACATCTGACTGCATTTAGAGCAGCTTCCCTTCCTTTTCAAAACTGTACAAATA
This sequence comes from Fregata magnificens, assembly GCA_013389945.1. Lineage (NCBI taxonomy): Eukaryota > Metazoa > Chordata > Aves > Suliformes > Fregatidae > Fregata > Fregata magnificens. The sequence continues at coordinate 57,538 of WAAD01025968.1, read as the reverse complement.
TTTCCCAGTCTACTTAGTTTGCATTTAATTTCTCTTCACAGCACTTGAATTTTGTACTACCACAAAAAAATGTACCTGCAGTACCAGTAGTGACCTGCTTTTTCCTGAGGTTTAGAAGGACGACTTGCATGATGCACACTGGTTAAATCGGACCATAAGCTGCACAATACTCTGCTTGGAATAAGGACTGAAAACTACTGTATTATAGTTACGATAATGCTCTCTTCCTTATCAATTTCAAAATATAACTGTCTACAATTGATTAAATGCATTATTAGGTTGATTGGCACTTGCATATCAATATCTAAATTAAATTGATCTAACCCTGAGCAACTTGCTCAGATTTCGTAGGAGTTCAAGCATGTTTCTCTCTTCTCTAAGGGGAAGTAAGGGTTTAGTCGTCCAGTGTCTATAGGTGATTTTTGCCACAGCCTAGTTAGCTGATTAGGGCCATAAAGACTATAACCTATCAGCAGCATTAAAAGTTTACTTTATTACTGTTTGGTTTCCTATGGTTCTAACAAAACTGAAATGAAAGAAAATTGTCCTTTATACACCCTCTCCCTACGCTATGTGCTTACAGTGTACTAGTTTCTACAATTTAAGAAACTCCATGTGCTTATTTTGTAGCAGGAGTCCAAATTTATTACTTATTATAAACAGTATTTACGTGGAAATGTTAAAAGAGGAAATAAAGACATGAAAACAAATTGTGTATTCAGTCATGTAACATTTTTTGGCTCAGTTCAGGTTACATTGTCATGCAAAGCAACTCCTTCTTAATTGTCTGTTATCCCACACTGCACAGTTTGTATAAAATCTTTATCGCAAATCTCCTAAAGCTGGGGATCTGCCCTTACGTGCCAATGCATTGGTAACTACATGGCAAGAAGAAGTTGATGCACGATAATCATCATCACCTCCTTCCTTGGCAGTGAAGTAGCTGGAGGCAGGATTAGTGCGGGTTCCACCCAGCTGTGGACCCAGGGTGATCAGTCTGTAGAGCAATTCTCAACAGGCACGCTGGTAATTTCTCAATGGATTATACTTATATATTTGCACTAACACAGAATCAAATATTTACAAGTGAGGCGTTCATTAATTCGTTATCTTAGAAAACAGCATATTCTTTCTTGTGTCTGTCCTGCCATCACTATTCAGCCAAAGTAACCAGAGATTCCAGCAATATTTTAAAGCCTCTCAGTTATCAGACGATGGGTGTACAAGCTATTTTTATCCCCCACCAGGCCACCCAAAAGATTTCTGAAGTTTGAAGCTCTAATTTAAAACGACTGCATATTTTTACAGCAATTGTACTATGCCTTGATAGGGTCCTGAAGCTTAAATAACAGTGAAATGGAGCTGAAGACAGAGTGCCAATTTACAAACTAAAGTTTTATACCTCAGTAAATCCTTGACCAAAGTGGATTATAACATAAAACCCTGACAGACCCTTAGTTACAACATAAGCAATGGAATCGTAAGGCAGTATTTTTGTTATCAATCCAAAACCAATTCTCTCTTAGAAATATATTTCATATCACAGCCTCTCATTCCTGCTGAGATCTGTATTATCTTTTCTAGCTAGTGTTTAAAAAGAAATATTTGAGTTAAAGATATACATAGCTTAACTTTTTTTGCTACCCTTTTCTTTTCTTTCACCAGCAACGAAAATTTGCAGTGCTGTGTTGCTTGCAATGGGTTGTAGATGTGAGTTTTCAGCTTGTACAGTCACACTCTGCGTTTACTATGCAAAACAGTTATAACAGTATGTGGGAATGAAATGCCATCATTTTTGTGGAATTGAATGAATCGTATAAATTTTACTTCTGAATTGCTCTGGAAACTTGAAATTGTTACATAATTAAGAAACCCATTCAGATGTCTTTCCAGTCTTTCATTTTCTGTCTTTGATGCATTTGCCACCGGGTTTTTCACAGAATATTAAGCTTTCCGTATGGTTTCATTTACATTTCTAACGCAAGAGACCTAGTCTGCCATCGTGTGTAGTTTAGGTCTCAACTGTAGGTCACACCTAACGAGGGGACATCTAGAAAATGAAAGTCCTAGCACCTCTGTGGTTAGCCCTGCTGAATAATTGCTGCAGTAGCTGAATTTTGTTGTACAGATGTTGGTAATTTGCTATTGAAAACCACCAGTATCAAACTGTCAGAGTCAAGAAATGGCTTTAATTATTTCCTCCCTGGAGCAGTAATAGCCATTACTTGAATACTGCCAAAGCTGGAATGTGTTTGTGCTGGTGATTTCTTAGCACATTCAGTGAAGGGAACTTACCTGCACTTGCCAGCCCTGCTGCTGTCGTAGATATGCTCCCTCGTCGGGGGAAATGCAGAATGGTGCGATTGCTTCGGTGAGGGCTGTATCATCTGGAGACCACCTTCGCGAACTTTTGTTATTTTCCCTGGCCGCCAAAGACTAACATTGTTTTTCTGCTTCATTGAGTACTGAAAATAGAAAATAAATCAGACAGAAAGCTCTTGGAAATTAACGATACAGGAGAAATCTTCTCTGGAAGGGAATAATGAAATAAAAAAAAAAATTAGAAGCTACAGAAAACTTGGTGGAAAATTGCACTAAGAAAGAAGGTGAGGTCGGCAGGGCTACTGCAGGAGTCTCCTTGTCGCTCTGCATAACCACTGCCCGGGCTCTCATCCCTACTTGTAGCAATGGGCATAAATAAAACCATAGTCAAAACCACGTAGGCTTAAAAAAAAAATTCAAGAGCAGATCGAAAGAATTTTAACAGTTCATAGCAATTTTAACATTATTCTCTGTCCTTCTTCAAATAGATCTAAAACCCAGAAAAATTAAATACTGATGTTAATGTGAACATTTCCACAAGAGCCTGCAATGGGCTTTGGCTCGTGCTTCAAAAGAAAATAAAAGCCCTTGAAAATAACTCTCGGGCTAGGACTTTTTATTCCTCATTCCCATGCTGTATCTATTTGGGAAGACAATCTAACCTCTGCACCCCTGAAAGTTATCTTGTCTCTGAAGTGGGATAAGGCTTTTCCTCCCTAAATGATTGCAGGGCTTTTTGTCCCTCTGACAGAGGATATTAAGTGCTGATGCAAAGTTTTTGTGAAGTCTGGAAGAGGTTGTCTGCTAGAAGAGCAAAGAATCATTAGGATGTTCATACAATAGCCATGCACTTGGACAGCAATAAACTGCTCTTCCTTTGAAGTGCACACTTCAGATATTTGTGCCTATAGAGACTGAGCATGTTTTCCCACATGCAGTAACCTTTTCTTCTGCTGACTGCACATCGCAGACTAGTGCAACATCACAAATGTAGCATTAATGGTCTCCGGGTTGCTCAACGAAGAAGGGTGGAAGGCTGGGAGAAGCAAAACATTGTTTATAAAAAAGAAGAAACACTATGAGGAAAACCACTCTGAAGAAATGTGTTGAGGTCCCTCTGTTTGGAAATATTTGCCAGCCTAAAAGTCTTTAAGTCATTAAGAACTCACCTCTAAGTTGCACAACACGTTTGTTATTAATTTATCTAATGTTTATAAGTACTAGCAAGGAAGAGGTCAAGGAATGTTTTAACTACAGCCAAATTTTCCCTGACTTTTCTTTTTTTTTTTTTTTAATTTCCTTTCTTTTTAGGACAGCAATAAAAATCAAAAATCTTGAGAAAAAAAATCGAAACAGTAACTACTTTAAAACAAGCAGCTTGGAAAAGAGAAGAAAAATGGAGTTTCTTCATACCCCACTGAAATAAAGACCTACAGGTTCTGTTGAGTTTTTGATCAGGCATTAAGATATTTTTCCAACCCAGCAAGATTTTGCAATGAATATTTCTATGAGGTGATCACTTCTAATAGTAGTGATCACTGCTGCTAGTATTATACCATAGTAATGATAATAAACGCTATGTGTCAGTATCATAGGCTGTTTGACCATTAAAGAAAAATATTATAATACTGGTTAATAGAGGTTTGTGATCAATAGCTATTAAAGTTCTGTTGTTATCCCTCCACAATAGCTAAGAGCATAAATAATAACGAGTTATGAAAAGCAGTGTCTCTGCATAGGCAGGAATTGTTTCGATTGCAGCAGGCATGTCTTGCGTGTGGCATATCTTAACCACAAAACTGATATCTATGTACAGAGTTTGGTGTCATCAACATTCAACTCACAGCTGAAACTATTTTGGAGTTTTGTTAAGAATGACAAGATTTGATGAATGGAGATTAATGATTAAAATATTTCAGCCTTTCTAAGTCCTCGCACAATGTGATGGCAAATAAGTCTTCAAAGAGATTTATTTTTGTTCCTAGCAGCTGGATATCTAGAGCCTGCCATTCCTGAGGGAGTCCCAGAGACCTACTTGATGATGGGAGTGTTTCACAGCTGTAAGAGACTCAGATTGTTAAACAATGACTTGAGCTGTAACATATTTTAGTGACTAGACTCTTAAAACCCTGAGGTTTTCTAATTGCCTACAGCCAGCCTGCTTATCACTGGAAACCTGCAAGCTCCTATGTTGTAACACGAAGCAGTGAAAGCCTGTCTTAAACATGTCACTCAATTACAAGGAAAATATTCCAGGGAAAAAAAAAAAAAAAAAAAAAAAAAAATAACAAAACCACACCAGCAAACCTTCCACCCCATTTTTCTGCTTTCAGAGGTGCAGGTGGGCCAGGGGGCTTGCTGACATAGGTAAGATGGCACTGTTCCTGATGGACCTCTGCAAGGGTGCTGCTTTTTGAGCACCATTTGAGAAAGCACAGATGTGAACAAAACCTCTGATGAGAGTAACGGATAAATGGTGTGCACTGGTTCCTACAGAATAAAAACCAGAAAATGGCAGAGAAATTGTCCTCCAGCTCAGGAAATCCTTCCCCAAGGTGCATACAGCAGTCAGATTTATTCTGTTGTCGGTGGCAGGGTGAACTTCTCTTCAACCATCGTGATGGTGCCAAAATTACAGCTGTAAGATCAGACCCTGTATCATCTCTTCAGAGAAGACAACACCTGAAATGGGTACCACCAACGCCCTATTCTGCAAGGCATAATGACATTAATAGTATTAAAGGCCTTTATGGTCCATAGAAAAATATTTCTTATTATCACTTATGCAGGAAAACAGGTGGGAAAATTAATTGTTTTCCTACCTATAGAGAATATTTATTTGCAAGGCAATTACTCAATTACAAACATTTCCATTTTGAATTTGAATGAAAATTAGACTTGGTCAATGCCAGAGAAACATTTGTGAAGTCATGATGACAGAAGTAGAGCTTTTGTAAAGCACTTTTTATAAGCCGCGTGCACATTTAAAAATCACTTTGAAACTCTCATCAAAGATTTAATTACAGGCTCTGTAGCGATCTATATTACCAAGCCTTGATTATTTTTGCAAAATACGCTACATTAACTTACATATGATGGAGTTATACATTTAAATAGCTTTAAAGTATTATAATTAAAATTAAATAACCATAAACAAAATTAATGAATAACATTTTCTGGTTCGTATCCCTAGTTTTTATGGACTCTATTCACTGGCTGATTAGTATGCCAAAAGTAGTCATTTTCTATCATGCAATCATAATCCTGAACGGCTGCACTTGTGGTTGCAATTCTGCTCAAAACCCAGATGACAGAGAATCAAACTACACAGAGTTCCAGTACTGCCTTGAAATTAAAAAAAAAAAAAAAAAAAATCTTACAATGAGTGCCTTACTGTTATAGAAGATAAATACATTAATAACTATTTTAGGAGGCAAAAAAATCCTCACGAAATGTGGTACCTTTCTAAAACTTATCTGATAAATTATTTAAGACAGTTTTCCAAATTTCTTGTTCAGCGTGGTTTTTATTCTGTGGCAAGACATTTTTGGGGATATTGTTTGCATTAAATGCTTTTGCATTAAAAATATTATTCTGAAAAAATCTAATTTTATCCATATTTCAAGTAAGCAGTGACAAGAGTAGAATTATTCTACAATAGAAATAGCTACAACTCCCCTGGAAAATTAATCTTTTTAGAACCTCATACCTAATTGCCATATGATAAAACCTAGCGTGACGTTTTGGGTCAACATGAAGCAGCATTTTGTTTGACAGTAACTTATTCTTACCCTGTTTTGACATGTTTTAGTGCTATGCATGTTTTTGGCGAGTAATTTTCAGTGACCATCATGCTGTCTTGCCTCAGTCATATACAGCATCTTCTCACAAACCAATTCAAGTTCTACTTTGATTATTTTCTTCTCCAGAAATATAGATTATGTAGGATGTCTGACTTACTGTAAGAAGAATAATTTGCTTATTATATAGTGCCGCTCAGTTTCCAGGCATCACATTTTAAAGGCACAAAAATCCAATAATTTTGGATCAAAAAAAATGCCAATAATGCCAATTTTGAAGCCATTAGTTTTCCTGTATCACTGTGCCAGAAAGCAAACCGCTGGCACTATGCATGTTCATCGGTGAATAGCACCTGAGGGAGCAGGGAGAAAGTTCAGCTCCGAAGGCGGATGAGATTAATGTGTAAGAGTTACCTGAGCAAAATAATCAAGTATAAAAAAAGTTATTCCCATGAAAGAGGGGAGGTACTTTAAATGAAACCCATGCTTTAGAAATGCCACTGCTTGTTTACATAGAATGAATAAGTGGAATATCTCATGACACTCTGTGGACTTTAAACATTTTTACAATAAAGGGATACTCTAGGAGGCAAAATGAGAGTTCTGCAGTCTCCCATTTCTTCAGGGACAATGCTAAACCCAGTTTTGCTCCAGGAAAGTCTTAAACTCCTCAGAAAAATCACACTTACGTGTTTTTCGCAGTAGTTTGGTACACTTCTTTCCTGAATATTTCTTGATAAAATGGAGTTACTGCCTTGATCCATGTGGCTGTGCTTAAAGCGAGAGGGAACCTTTCCACCTAGGTGGGAGTGAAGCTGTCACCTTCTCAAGAGACTGCAGCTAACAGCCACACAAGACTGCTCAAAGCTGATCCCCTCTCCTTTGCAAGACCTTGACCATCATAAGAATGAAAACTAAAAAAAAGTCTCATCTATTTGGGGATGGAGAAAAGGAGGAGCTTTTCTTCACTGCAGGTGACTAGCTACTGCACATTCCAGTAACCACTGGCCTTCAGGTGTTTTTTCCCCTCAAGTGGTTAAGTAAAAATAGATGTGGATAATGAATTTAATTTCCACCTGAAGCTTTTACAGGATCAGGTCTATAGGGAAGTAGATTCCAGTGTGTCCTCAGCTGTGGAAGGAGAGACAGGTGCAGGCTAAAAAAAAAAGGGCTTGTTATAATCACTCCTCTTCAATGCAGCTGGTTTAACAAGAGCACAGAGGTTTATTTGGACCATGCTTGGAAAATGGGAATTTCCATCTTTTTGTTCTTAATGTACTGTGCAGAAAGGTCACTTGTTCTGGCAGTGGCTAATATCTGACATCTGAGCAGATCCTTAACAGGGGTAAATTACCATAGTTCAGCAGTATAAATAGCCACAGCAGCACTCACCAGCCAAGGATCTGCTCGAAAATGCTTTTGATTAATTTCCTGTTACCGGGTTGGTCTTCAAATGCCTCTAGATAACTTCCTGGCAGCACAGTTAAAACCCCATTTGCAGAGTGGCATTTCCATAGCTTTGCCTTTGATTCACAAGCCAGCACTTGATGCTTTCTATTGATCATATTCACCCACCTCTGTCAGCGGCCTCGGCAAGGAGCTGACTCGAGAACGTTCCCAGTGCAACCTGTACTGACACCGCAGATGAGCAGTGGCATTAATGCCTCCCATCCACCATCTGCCAATTTTTCCCTTGTGTGTTTACCAGTCTGTGGAGTCCTCACCATGTGTGGAAGGACTTTGTGCCCTTAGTCCTCTGGCATGTAGGGCTGGATGATCTAAATATGCCTCTCCTTCACTTCCCAGTATACATTTATAGCTCTTAACTCTTAAAGGATTTGTTGTTCAGTTATGATGGCAACTTTTCAGTAGCATTTGCATGACCAACAAATACTGATTAAAAAATGGATAGCCATCTCGACAATACATTTTATGAAATCCTTAAGGATTTTTTTTCATGTGTGGCTATTTAGACTAAAACTGTTCAACTGTAGCATTTTATGGTAATTTGACTTCAAATACGGTTGTAGCACAAGTGGGATTTATATTCATAAGATTCATTTACTAGAAGCAGGTGAAGAAAGATGTATTTGAGCAGCAGAAACCAAAATTTGCACAGAGAACCTCAGAACAGGGTCTTCTTTTCTACAAGGTTGTAATACCAGGATTATGAGCTCGATTTTTCTGTCACCTACATGAGTTCCAATGAAGTGTAACTAAACTCGGTGAAGCTACTCTTGATGGAGAGCACGTACCATCCTCAGGAGAGCCCAGTGCCAGAAAGTGATCTAGTTTTTGTATCCATGCTGTATAGCTCAGATTTTACTTCCAGTCATATGTAAAACTGCAAGAACAACACAAGGTGGAAAAGGACCATCAGTTCAAAAAATAAGAAAAGCCAGGGAAAATCATAGCAGCTTGAAGGCAGAGGGAACAAAATGCTCTAAGGGCTTCTCTCTTGAGTCCCAGTGACCTGAGTCCCCAGGTAGGTCAATGGAGGTGGACCAGAGGCAGGACGCCGAACTGGTAGTTTAGGCGCAGTCCTTGCCACCTCTGTTTCCTGGCTGCTACTTCCAATCAATGCACTAGAAAAGTAACTGACAGAGACAGGGGTAAGAGGACAAAAAGTAAAAGGTAGTATTTTAGGCCAGATTTTGGGCCACATAGTCATAGTGTGGAGATGGAAAGGCATTCACGTCCCAACCTGCCTGTACTCCATCTGTTTGCAACAAGATACTTAGTCCCTGTGTAAGCAGAGGGAAACGGGATGGGGTTTTTCTATTGCACATTCATGTAGATTTTGAAAGGAGGAAACCAAGCAAGCTAAAATTAAATATAATTTTCTCTTTTTTCCCCCATAGACTCAGTCTGGATGGATGCCAAACCACATTTTGGAGGGGTGAGAAAGGCCCAACATCTGCTTCTGGTGTAACTGTTTGTATCTTCACTCTAGGAAAATTAGGTTTGAAATAATCTCAAATTATCTGACACCTGTATCCTATTAGAAGTGACACATGGAAACACCTTCAGCATACCGAATTTAGCACCATGTCAACAGTTTAAAGTTAACAGGAAAAAAATTGGTAAAAATCATTGCTTCGCAGTTTTTGCTGAAACAGATCTTGTGTCATTTCACAGAATCATACCGCAAGCTTGATCCATAAACGTAATGGGGTTTGAACCAGTAATTATAACATGGTTTGTGTCCCTAGCTATAGCTGGAATTAAATTCAGCATGCACCTCAAGGTGACTGGTGTACTGTATTTTGAGCTCAGTGGAGGCACACCCATAGGTTGGGTGCCAGCCAGCACCTAGGACACGGACAGGCAGCAATCTCAGGGACATTTTTTCTGAAGTTTGGCTATAAATCTGAAGTTTAGCAACTTGCACCTTATAAGAATAGCGAGCAGGTCATATCTTATTTGTCTCAAGAAAGTGAGTCAAATTCCTGCGACAGAAGATAAATCCTGCACGGTACAGAGGCTTGCTAGTTTTTGGACACAGAGAAAAACCAAAAGAATTCTTAAGTCAGGCAACTGGTTTTGCTGTATCACCTGTGCACTTCCCTCGGTGCAGATGCCAAAGTGCATGTAGGGATTTATTTTAAACTCTCTTCCCAAACCTATGTAATCTCCCATTTGCAAATTCCTCTTGTTAAGGAACAGACCTTTTCCCAGATAACATACTGACAATAAGATTCAAGTTCTTCTGAGAAGGACGTTCATTAAAATTCATAAAACTTTGACTTTCATAAAATTTATACTACCTAAAAATGCACTATCCATTACAAAAACATGTCTTCCCATTCATCTTTAAACACATTCCTTTTTTGAGAACTTTGAATCAATTTGTTTTGAGAGATTGTTTTTTAATGCTAGTCAGAATAAGGGAAATTGTTTTCTTTTTAGATAGTATTGTTTTTCAGCAGATCTGCATCTTCACTGAGCAACATTTAGAGTCAAGAAAACAGGAAAAAAAACCACTGGTCTTGATTATTTCTCTCTTTTGTTCCTGCCAATTATTTGACATCATGCGAGCGGTCATTTTATCATGGAAATAGCTGTGACAAGCAAAAAGGATATTTACAGAAACACAGGCAGGTCAAAATGTGTTTTCAGAGTTGGAAAATAGCAAATTAACTTTTGGAAATTTAAGCAGAGGGCCAATACCAGGGTTTGTCAGCTTGTAGAGATGCAACAGGACTGGAGGGGGGGGTCCTGCCCCACTGTTGCCAAGGCCATGGGCGGCCGGGGAGGCTGGCGGGGAAAAATGGCTGGGGCTGACAGAGATGCCCCACTCTGCCATGGGCCGTGTGATGCACAAAATGACCGGCACGACATCACTATCATTCCATTCTGGTTGGGAACCTGTGAGGGTGTGCACAGGGGAGTGCCTTCATCTCCCTTTTTTATTTTTAATTTTGTCTAGTCAAATGATAAAACCCACGAATGCTCAGTAAGACCTGTTATAGCTAACCTGCTGTCTGTGTGTGAGTACAGTCAGAGCTCATGCCAGAACAGACCAAAAAAGTTAAAATATGGGCAAGCACACTGAATTTCAACATGAATTACAACATGCTAATGAGAAATATGTTAAAAGTAGAAAAATGGGGCAGTAATGGAAAGAGAGACCAATAACACTGAACCATTTTCTAGAGAGAAGAAAGCAGGAAAGGACCCTGTAACAAGAAAGAGTGTCAAGTGCAAGTTTAGGCTTTTTTTAACCCTAGGACCAGCCAAGTGGACTTCCTGTATGGTGTGGCATTAGTGACACTAAACAAAGGATAATACGTAGTATTTTACATGCACCCAGAGCTGACAAATATCAGGGAAAACCTGGAGCACAATGAAACCTATTCGAGGTGGAATTTATTCTAAGGGAACAGCTCCAGTGCCACAACGTGATTTTGGAGTAGTATAATGGAAACTGCTCCCACGGTCTTTCTCAGGTTTAAAACTCTCAGCTTAGGAGGGGAAAAAAAAAAAGTGACTAGACCCCTGCAAGCTTCCCAAGAAAGAAAATTATAAACTGCTGTAAGTGAAATGTGTGTGTACATCGGAGGAACAGCTTTAAAGCAAAATGAATTTGAACAAAGGAAGCTCACAGCTACATATTGCAAACAGCCTTCCAAAAAGGATGTTACATGGTAGGACAGTTCCCCCAAAAGGATGCTACAAATCACATACTTGAGTTATTAAACAACAGCAACAGTCTGAAGGGAACAGTATAAGACAGGCAGTAATTCTTCATTAGGAATGTCTGATTAGAGATTTTCTCTTTCTAAAGTATTTTTCCCTATTACTGAAATAGATGGGAGAAAATAAGGGTGCCTTGTAAACAGGTGCTCTACTTCAGGTCCACCAAAAAAAAAAAGCTTCAAATGACAAGGTGCCAACATGAACTCAACAAGGCCACAATACTGCTCTCCCTGTGATTCGGTCATGTTACAGCTGAGGTTCAACTGGAATATGGATGCAGAGCCCTGCCATTTGGATGTGCAAATACTGATCCCATCCAAATATCAGGATAAGCTAGCCCCTTTCCCATGGGCAGCTTGGCCTCCAAGACAAACTTTAGCTGCTGGCAAAGATCCTCCCACACATCCCGCAACCTGCTTATCCCAGCTGAGATCTCTGTAAAGAACTGAATCAACAGATACACATTTGTAAGTGTAAACACAGGCTGTGAAACTCCAAACTGAAAGGCCAGCATAACCTCCTCACATATCCCAACTCCCACCCTTGAACTTTCAGAAGTCAATTTTTCCTTGGCACTTCTGATTTTAAACGCATGAGCCCTCTTCAAAGTCTTCGCAAGTTTTTGCCCTTCAAAAAATAGCCAGTCTTGGTTATTCCTGGTTGGACCTTGCTATCGCAACTTGACAAACGTCAAACAACGTAGCAGGTAATAAATTTTGAATACAAATCCCACATTTGTCCCTGAGGAAGTACACCATTCTTTTAAGGATGGACAATGCGGTCTCATCCCAGCATTTGTGTCTCCCTTTCAGAACAAAAATAAAACAAGGATCTGCTTATCCTTTTCGTGAACTGAAAAGGAATTGTAACTTCCTGCAAGAGCCTGATCGGTGGCTGATAACGTCACCTAATCTAAGCAGGACCAGCCTGGTGACTCTGGTGTGAGACAAGAAAATACACCAGCTGGAAACCTCCATAGGGGAGGTACCAGCTTCAGTTACCTCTGTCAGCCCTACTGGCTCTCCTCACGCTTACGAAGACCATAAAACGAACATAACTCAGACAAGAAATACAGAAAAAAAAGTAGGGAGAAGGGGACAAAGAAATCCAGGAACTGACCTTATTAGTCACTGCTGTCTTGTGCCTGGGATCTGGGACCTGCTGAAACATTTTCAGTTCAGTTAAGTAAACCCAAGATTTAATACCCTGTTGTCCCCAACCCCAGAATTATTTCACAGTGGCCTAGGCCCAGCTGCATCTGAAAACGAAGTGCCCCATTGCCTGTCTTTCCCTCTAAAACAAACTAAGGTGCATGAGCAGCTGGCATATCTTTCAAGGCACATTTCAGGTGTTTGCTTTCTTCAGATTAATTAAGATGTTCTTTTCTTTGTGTGTTTCTGTAGCTCACAGGACTTTTTTCCTAAGTAACACCATGCTCATCGTGTGCCCTTTGTATTTCAAGACAACAGAGCAGTTCCCCTTTGAAAGCTTGCTGTAAGCTGGCATGGCTCTGATCCACAGGTCTCCATGAAGCTTTTGATTAAGCTACACCAGACTGCATTGCTGAAAATCTGCATTTGTATGTGGAATGATTTATGAAAAGCTACAGGAGAAATGCAGATTTTGCTCCTTATTTAACTCCTACTTACCCTAAAGACAAGATGCACTTACATCAGATGGGCTTTGGGGAAGAGCAGCCGCTTTCTGGCCTCCAAACAGCCAAATCCCTGAGGAGTGACAGGTGACGCTGGCAAGGGCAGCTTAGGGCACATGCTGTGGTGTTACCCTGCCCACCTCGGGAACCTGAAGCAAAGAAAACCAGAACAAAAGTATACACAGAAGGTCAGTGCACCATCCTGCAAGAATGTCTGGATTCCCGCTGGGACTTTGGCATTATTCCTTGTCTTTCTTCAGGAACCTAACCTTTCTGTAGCACTTATCCAGAAGTGACCATGCCTTTTACAATATAACATAGACACAGCAACAGTAGGCTAAGACAAAGCATCTTCCATTTTGAAAGTTCTCTGAAGGCCAATGTGATTCTATTAATGCAATAACATTTAAAAATCCATAATGCTTTTCCCAAGATTAACTTCTCTGTCGTATTTCTAAAGACTTGCACTTCTGTATCATTAGCTGTAGGTGTTCAGCAAAAACAATCATTCACAAATAGAGGAACACAGTGACAAATAAGAAACAATGAGCTTAAAGGTAGCCAGGTATGACAGACCACTACAGATACAATGACCAGTACTCTGGTATGCACACGTAGCTAATTATGGTGCAGGATTCAAGACACTAACATCTGAGTGGGAGGATGCTGAAATAATCTTTTAAGCCATAAACAAAACTTCATAATCAGGGAGACCTCCTGAAGAAGAGGAATCCATTTCCTTTGGAAATATTTGTTAATAGTAAGTCTAATAAAGGTGTATGTAGCTATAGAGCCTATGGTAATGCATAATGAACAGGTTAACGCATTACGAACAGGTTAATGATTTTACTTTTTCCACTCTGGGATATCTACAAAAGAAAGCTGTGATTTTTGGTTGATTTGCTGTGTAATGGCCTTGCATGTATTTCCCAGCTCTGGGAATTGCTTAGGAAACAATATTGATGAGTGCAGGATTTGATAACATTCACTTCAGTTCCCAGAAGGCTCATGACAAAAGCATGACATGGAAAGGGAGGAAACACTTTTCTGCATCAAAAATGGAATAGGAGACCAAAACCAAAATTAGATGCAAATATTAACGTTATAATGACACAAGGTGAAGATCTAACTGCCTTTCAATTCTCTATCAAACCCCATGTTACGCAAGATATTTATTAATGATTTAGTATGAGCAGCGAAGAAGCCCAACCTGCAGGAGGACCTGCTCGTGAGTATTCCTGAGGACTGAAAGGAATTTCACAAAGACTTAACGTGTGTCCACAAAAGAAATGGTCACAGCTTTTAATACAAATTCTATAGCAACCTCCTTGTTAATTTAGACCCTTCTAGTATGTATTTTGCTTTTGTCATCACGCAGTCCCTTTACTGCCTTGTTTAAGCCTGAGGTTACAGCACACTTAAAACCCAAAACAATCTCCCCCAGAAAAACAACCAACCAAAAAAGGAGATGGCAATGTGGTACCGGAGCTGAGAAATGGCATAAGGCAGCTCATACTGAGCACTTGGTAGCCATTGCTACATGGGTGTCAGCACCCAAGCCAGCTGCTGGGGCTTGCTTATTGGCCTTGTGACTTGTTTTGCACATGGTTGCGCTGTTAGCCTTATTGCTATTCAAAAAATGATACAAACTGCTTTTTACAAAACATCTGAATAAAGCAACTCTTTCAGATCATGCAAAAAGAGACCAAAAGCCTGTTGTAGCAGGAAAACCACCGGCTTGCTGCCCACACCCTGCCAGCCTTTTCCAAGGGGCCCCTCTCCACAACCGGGTGGTGCAGGACTGCACCCTGGAAAAACTCTCAGCTGCCCACTCCCACCCTCCCCTTCCCTGGGTGAGGGTCCTGCCGATTTTCCCCCTCGTAACTAGAAACACATCCCACATGGGAAAGAACCACAGCCATGTACCAGATGTATCTGGCTGTGTGGCAACAACTGTTGCTGCATCCCCCTCTCCCCAGACATCCAGGTGTGATATGACCACGAAAATCAGCTGCCCTCCACACAGAAGAGCAGATATCCTTGCTAGATACACTGCTGGTGATGTAGCAAGAGTGAGACTGGAGTGTGGGATCTCCCCAGGCCTCATTAAGAAGTTATACATGCAAAAAAGTCATACACAGAAAAATCCACACCATAACCCTTTTATAAAAAGTGATATGTTATATATATATGTGTGTCCCAGAGGTATATGCTATGGCCATGTTTCCAACAGTCTCCTAGGATGTGACCCCACATTTCAGTTCTTAGCTAGGTGCATGTTTTCAAATACATTGGTAAAGACTGAAAATACCTGTTTAAATAGAAATGCTGGCTGATTCAGAAAAATACCAGAGAAAACATCACAGCTCTCTTTCACTGATGTGCACAGGAAATGTGAATGGGCATTTTACAGAAATGTCAAGCCTACTTATGTTTGTTATTAATAAAAAGTAGACTCACCTCTAATTTATTGGTTTAACAAGACATACACTGCTAAGGTCAAAGTCTTCTTAAATGCTTTAAAATCCAGTATTGATCATTTTCTTACATCATACATCAAAACTGCCTTTTAACTTCATTCATAAATGGCCCAAATGCATAAAAACACAACATAGAAAAAGAACTTTCTAAAAGAGTGAAATCTGTCAAACCGAAACAAGTTCCCCCCTCCCTGGTACCATTAACACTTTCTGATTTATGGAAACGTTATTCAGTTTGCCTTCCTAAAAATCCATTGGATTGGAAAAATAAAAGGGTTGTTCACTTTATACTTTCAATGGAAAATGTTTATGACAACATGATTATGGAGAAAAATGCAAGCAGACCAAAGTATAATAATAATGGACATTTTCCACATTATTGATCTGACTGATTTTTTCTAATTTGCTTTCTGAAAGGCTCAAATTGAAACCAATCCTATTCACTAACTCAGTAAACTCTCGGTGTTGCTCAGAGCAACGTGAGTTTGAACTCACTGAATTGGAATTTCAAGACTTGTTCCCTGAGTTCATTCGGAGAATAAGCATGTCTGAGTACAGCTGTGCTTTACCAGCCAAGCACATGCTTTGTTTTCAGAGAATATATTCAGTGCGTATTTGTCTGGCAGAAGTTACTCGGCAATTTCGAGAAACTTGACCACAACGGGTTATCACCAGCACAGATTCTTCTCCAGTGAACATACAAATGCAACTTTTTCTGAGAACATGTGGTTTTGTTGCTTTCAGACACAATTTGAGGACAGATTGCTCATACGCTGACAATATGACCAAATATTGATGTTCATGTTATTTGGATAGTGATCCCATAACATATTGCATCTATCAAACAATTACCTTGTCACTAGCTCTTTAAAGTCTAGAAGTATGTACATGCACAAGCAGCTTTGTTGATGCATGCCATTCCCCACACCAGTAACTTGCAGCTGGGAAACTAACAGCCTAATTTGTACCTTGTTGGGCAACAAGATGTTCTGACAATTGATCGTGCAGAGGAAATCCAGACTTCTGAAAGTACTTTTTTGCTGATTCTCTGGGCTTCCAGTAGATTTTTATTGCACTCTAAACCAGGGATTGCATCCCTTAACCTATAATGTTGAAATTATTCTGAATTTTGTTATTGACTTCAGCTGAAACAGGCATGAACTTCAATTCAGCACATAACTGGCTGCTTAGGTAAGCCTCCAGCCCCAGCTGGCTGAAACCCCATGTACACATAGGTGAAGCCCTGTCGTTACTCTGGCCCTGGTATGTCTAAACTGCATAGATTACTATAATATTCAGAAAGGACTCAGGAAAAAGGCTTACACATTTTAAAATAAACAAATAGTTTTCTTTAGCTTCTAAGGAAATTGAGAAAAAAACCCGCACCCCCTTTTTGCCCTCTCTCTCTTTTTCTGGCACACATTTTGAACCAACCATTTTGTATATATTCTGGTTATTATTTTTCCCATGCATATCTGCATTCCTAGCACAGTCTAGAATCAGAAATCTCACAAGATTTCTTTACAGGACAGATGGAAATAGCTTGAATATGAATTAAAAGAAAATGATCCACTGAAGAGCTAAAATCCCTAAATTTCTCATTTAAAGTCAGTTAAAACCATTATCTAAACTGTTAACATGTCAAAATGGAACTCCAAAGCTGTGTCATGGCAGGCAGCAAACGCTCTTCAAGGTTTTATACCACCCTGAGGACTGCAGTCGAGCCGCGGTGGCGCGGGCACACCTCGGCAGCACCACAAACACAATTATGTCACTTCCATTCATAAGCGCCTTGGTCCTGACCCAAAGTGCTTAACCGCATGCTTATATCTAAGCACACTTGTAGACTTTGTGAAGCCAATGCAATTACTGGAGAAATATTCTACGGTGAGATTCATCCTGTGCATCTCTATATTCCTCCCTTTACTTTCTCTAACCTAAAGGTCTAGAAACATTATTCTTCCTGACATAGAAGGGCTAATTTTTACTATGGTCATATAGAAAATCTTCATCATTATCACCACAATAAAGTAAGTAAATAGATGAGCAAAAGAAATCCATCGATTGCATGAAACTTCTTCCTTCACTTCTACTCTTTCCTTTTTTAAATGACAACTGTTTGGAGCAAGGATCCTGCTCCTCAGTAACCTGTGAAGCAGCCAACGTTAACTTGTCATTGTAGTAGTAACAGTAACAGCCAAAATATTAGGAACCACATAATGTAATTTGCTATATTATGATGTGTTTGGATAGTAACTGTAAGGTTGCCTGGTTTTTTGGGGGTTTTTTGGTTTTTTTTTTTTTTTTTTTTTTTTTTTACAGCTTTTCAGGATTTATGAAGAAAAAACCCACCATTTTACTGAATTACACCAAGATCACCATTTTTCTAGTGACTTGCCCAAATTTTGATACCAGAAAGAACGGCACCCTCTTAAGTCTGCTATCTTATTTTTACAAAAGAGTATAAAGGACTACAGACGCGGGGCTCTGTCAATCCTAATAACAGTAGGGGTTTCGTGATTTCACTAGATTGAATTTGGATGCGATTTCAAATGCCAACAGTTAAGAACTGCTCCAGAATTATCCCTGTCTCCAGTAGCTTGTTTGATTGCGCCAGGAGATAACGGATTCAACATTATTACCGATCTTGGCCAAATGCTGTTGGTACAGTGCTCGAGGTCATTCGCAGCTTACCTCTGCATGTGCTGGGTGATGTACAGCAGTGCTCAGCTGCACTGACGGGTTCATCGTTCTCTGAAGGCAGTGACCAATGTTGAGCAGCTGGCTGAAAGGCTGTTTGATCTTCCCACTGCTTTGCAGGCAATACCACACTGCTCAGGGGAAAAAAAAAAAAAAAAAAAAAGAAAAAAGAAAAAAAAGAAAAAACCCACTATTGAAAAAGA
Organism: Fregata magnificens; assembly: GCA_013389945.1. Classification (NCBI taxonomy): domain Eukaryota; kingdom Metazoa; phylum Chordata; class Aves; order Suliformes; family Fregatidae; genus Fregata; species Fregata magnificens. The sequence goes on along the minus strand of WAAD01025968.1, from coordinate 39,180 downwards.
TTTATCAGCAAATGTAGTAGAGCCATGCTTGACCGCCGTATCTTCTCTCGTTCCCCAAAGGCAGCACATGTAAGATATTTCCTGTCTTTCATGTTACTGACTGGAATGCATCATGAAGTCCAAATTTGCAACCTGCTGTCTGTTTTAGTCATTAAGCATGACTTTCTTTGTCTCTTGATGAGAGCTGCAGCCAACTGTTCACTGTTGTAATGCACAATTTTTTCAATATTCCTCCCCAAACAAATAAACAAAAAAAAAAAACCCACCAGCCAGGCTGAAAGTTGAAATTCACTCATCAGCCAAGGCCGCTGTGTCTTACAGTATCTTATTTCTATATCAGCACATCACACTCTGCTCTAGATGGCCAAAACATTCGTCACAGAGTAAATAGCCTCCACCTATTATTCAGGGGCCAAATTCAAAGGTTACCGAATAACAATTAAAAGCATCTACTAGACTTCCAAAGAGCTGATCAGCCCCAACACTTATCTGACTGAGCACGAAAGTTGCAGTTTACTAGCTGCAACTTGGTTCTACATTCACTGATCTGTCAATAACATCCACTAATCGTGATCTTTGTATTATTTTTTAAAATTATGTCCACTCTGCAGAGACATGCCACAAGTTATAAAATTAAGCTATTGTGTTATCTTCACCAGCTGTATCTTGGAATATTGTTCACAAAACAGTTACTTGGTATTTTAACCTCTGACCATCTTCAAAGTCAACTGAAGACAATTTACAAGAACATCAAAATATACATAGAGTGTAAAATATCAGTCTGGTTATGTTTTGATCCCCACAAGCAGTACATAAGTACTGGTTATGCCCTTCCTCCACTATTATATGTATGTTCAATAAATGTCTTCAAAATGAAAGAAACTCCTAGAATCCCTGATAATATTTATAATAAGTCCTCTGCAGTAGAGAAAAAAAAGAACTAAAAAAGGCACACATGCCAAACTGATACCTAATTTGAAAACTAGATTGGTAAGAGGGATCTCAGCCTGACAGAAAGTGACCTGCGGGGCTGCTCTGCCATTCCAATAATAAAAGTTTGTTCCATGACTAGCAAAAGGAGCAGAACTTGATTTCCTATCTATTTTTGCCCTTTGCCTCCTAAATCTCCTTCCAGTGCAATAAGCCTGGCCATCTGCTCTTCCCCTACACCAGCCTGAGTTGCGGATACCTGCAGCGGTTAGTCTGGAGCTGGAGACATGGGCTGGCCCAGCAGCTCCTGTCAAACCCACGAGGTAACTGATGGTTTCTGACAGTGTTTCTGTCAGTGTGGGCACCAACATGAATCTTTTCCTTCTAGCCAGCTCCCAGTGCTCATAGACCTCATAAGCGATTAAGGTGATTAAATCCCATCTCAAATTTAGTTGGAACTGCTGAGCCATTTCCAGGGCTATGAAGGGGAGACTGGCCGGCAGATTGGGAGGCAGACTGCAGAGGGCTGGCGTGCTAGGTTAAAAGCAGTCCATTCCTCTCATTGAGCACAAATATCCAAACCCTCACAATTAGAAGTAAAACAGCCTTCTACTATGTCAATTATAAGGCAATTTGATATTTTTGAATACTAATTTGATATCAGCCATTGCAAGCAAGTTGAAAAGACCCAAAGATCAACTCATCTGTTCATCTGCAAACACAATGCTGTCATTTATCCGTGTCCCACCTTCTAACTTGGAGACAGGCTTTGTTGTTTTTAATGGTTTGGAATTTCAAGACAGAAAACAAACAGAATATCTGCCAATTCTCTTGTTCGGTTAAAAATGTTGGTCTGAAGGGAGGAAAAACATTGAATTCAGTAGTTCTACAACAGCAGAAATTTCAGTCTTTCCCTTTTAGGAAAAGTTGCAGGATCCCAGACATGAGTCACCTCTTTTGGAAGAAAAGGATGGAATATTACAACTATTTCTGCCCAAGGACTTCAGCAAGAGGTAGAAGGCTTTAATGGAAAGTGTCCGGTCATGCCATGCATCTCTCGGACTCACTATTTCCAGCCTTTGCCTGACCAAACCCATTTTGAAAGTCATGAGCTCTGGTGGAGTAGGGATGCTCAGGCAGTTTATACTGTTGCGTTCCCAGTTGCAGTTAACACCGTGCAATTCAGTCCCTCAGCTGTAGACCACAGGCTGATAGCCTAAATTATTCTGTTGGGAATTATTTTCCCTATAGCTTGAAGTAATTAATTGACTCTCATTACCTGTTTTAGTTCTGGATTTTCTCATTAATTTTAAACAGATACTGAACAGATCATTTGGGGGAAACTTTCATAGTGAGAATTACAAACACCTTTAAAGCAAGAAGATTGTTGCTAAGAGGCATTTTCCTCTAATTCAGTCCATTAAAAATTGTCTGAAAACAACCAATAGAACAATAAGATCTGCTTGACTGACAGCCAAGGCAGGCTATCCTGCTAGCAGAAATTATTTAGTTTCTTTATGATTCATGGAAACTTGCGTTCCCACCAATCACGAGTTAGTTATAAAGTTTGCATAAGGTTAATAAAACCCAAAAAAAACCCACATCTCCAAAACTTTAGACTATATGGCAAATCACTGTCATCTTCCCATACTAGAAAGGATATTTCTAGTATATTAATGATAGAAGACCCAGAACTGGGAGGGTATGTTGGAGACTGGGTGTTTGGCTCTAGCATTGCCACCAGATGCATTTGTAGTGTCCCTTGGGCATTTATGTAACCTTGGGTTTTACTTACAACCAAATCACGCATCCTTTTCTTTAATACCCTTTTCATTGTCTGTGAATTATATCTCATTTGGGATTATGACAAGTGACAATTTCAATTTCACATCCAAATGGGATTTGAAATGCCACACAAGATGACGTCTATTTAACACTTTACATCACCACATCTCTTTTAAGCAAGCATCTATACACACTCCAGATACTGCATTGAAGCCTCACTTACGTTAAGCAGCAGCAAGTCCTGTTCACTGAGGCACGGAACATAGCTTTTCCATACTTTGAGGTGGATTGGCCAAACCCTCGTATGTCAATTCTTGAGCACAGGCATTAGTCCTTTTTTTTGTCAGTTTAGTTAAATTGACTGTGTCATTCATAACTCTGCTAATCACAGCCACATTACTCAATCTACAGTTTGGAGAGTTTTCAAACTACCATTATAAAATATCTTAAAATGAAGGGACAACCGCTGTGTTTCAAAACTTTGCCTGCCCATTTTGACCATCTGTGTAAATCAGCAAACAAATTTCATGATCACTTGTAAGACAAAAAATTTACAGTTGTTACCTGACAAAGAGCAGAGATAGGAACGCAACTTAACCCAACAATGTCCAGGCCTCTTTAAAAACAGGCAGACCTACCATACACCTAAGTCACTTTGCTAATTAACAGGTAAGCACACATCACTCCAGATAAACAACATCTGATGGACAAGATAGATGACTGCAAAAAATAACCAACAGCAGTTTGACAAGAGCAAATCAACACTGCTCATCAGAAGGGAGAGCAGGCGGCCAACAGAAAAGAAAAGCTGTGGAGGACAACCAGTCACATTTGATGCATCGATTTGTTTTATGCGTGCCTTACAGAGCCCGCTGGCATCATTTCTCTGTAATTTTATCAAAAATCAAGATAAATGTAAAAAGAAAAGTGAAAGTGATTTATAGGACCTTGGATGGTAGTGAGAAGGTGGATTCAAAGACGTTAGTACTAACCCATGCATTTTGGGGAAACTTGGAGCTAAAGTAATGCCTACCTTCTATAAATTGCATCATTTATATGAATTAGTGCCCACAGACTAAAGCAAGTTTGATAAAGGAAAAAGTAGTCCTCGTTTTCATCATTGAAAGAAATACCCTGGGCTGAGGGAAAAATAAGACTGGCACATTAAATATCACTGTTAGGAAAAGGACTACTGGTCTGATTGCAATTCATGTGTGATTCAGTCAACTGCCTGTAACTATGAGATTGGCACTGTTTAAATTCACAGCTTTTCAGAAGGATGAAGCTTGCTCCCTATTCATCTTTGCCACTATCTAAAGAATTAAGAGAGTGGCTGGCAACGAAGAACAAATTAATCATGTTTATTGCGACAACCATGACTGTTATAAAACAGATACTCTTACAGCACATGCTAACCTCCCCCACACTTTTTCTTTCTTTATTCAAGACCTGTTGAACATTCAGTTCAAGTCCCCTGAGAAATAGGTCTAGAAAAGCACTGATTCCAGGAATAAATCCATTTCAGGTACATGTAATAGAAGTTGCTTGTAATACACTACTTGCAGTTACATGGCTAGATGTACCATTGTTCTCACATCTGAAGTAATGCAGCTGTTTCTTAAAGAATGGCTTTGAACAGTCTTCAAGAACAACCAGCTGTGTAGAAAAATAGCTAACCGAAATATATTTATCTTTGATTTAGTTCAATATTTGATTCTTATCTGAATATTTACTCTTTATGGTGGAAGTGGCTGAGGACAGGGAGCAATTAGGAAATTTCTGAACCAAGGTCAGCTCAAAAACAGTCAATATGATACTACTGTCAAAGCTACTATTCAAAGTTTTCCAATGGGCTAAGCAAGGACTGTGGAAGGAATGCCTGTAGGATAATGTGGACTGACAAAAATGGGGAGGCTTTGAACTAGGGAGTTCGAACTGACACACAAACTCTTGTCCTGAAAACAACTATTTCCTTGACATTGTGAAGGGTTAACAACCTTTGTCCAAAAAGGCAATCAGTGGAAGAACAGCTGTAGCCATCCCTTACCTTCCCTCGCCCTACAGAGTGCAACGTGCACCCAAGCACAGAAGGGTTTGCCGCTGCACATTCCACCCAGCCTACGATCTTCCAATCTAGGCTAGAGAATCGCGTTCCTATTTCATTGCTGCTGCCCCACGGACACATCACAGCAACATCAATGTTCCTCAAGCAGAACCACCCCATCCTAGCTCAGACAAAGGGCTACACTATCATCTGGCACCACTCAATCCAGGCCACAAAGAACAATTAGAGCCTAATTTTTCAGTCTTTCCACACTCCCACCGTACTACATTTCTCCAAGGCTAAATAGCAAATAGCTGTGCTACCCACATGCCCTGCATATTCTGACATTTAGGAATGGTGACAATTTAATGCTGACTGTTGCAGTGGGTCATTTTGAAAAGATCTTCCATAGTCATAACACGATGATAAAACTTATTTGCCTGCCCTGTGCTTCAGTCATCACAGGCAGGTAAATGAATACAACGTTTGAGAGGGAGAAAGCAAAGTCAGTACAAAAAAAAAAAAAGAGGTGTTGTACACTGGGCTGAGCTTGCAAGACTAAATCACATCTAACTTATTACTGGCATCACACTTCATGGTCTCTGGCAGAAGAGTCTGTTGTGCCAGGTAAGTGTCAGGGATCCAGATTCCTAAGTATTCTTATCCCGCTCTGTTGGTGAAATTGCTGAATCTCTTTTATAGCTAAAAATATAGCCTGGCTTCATTTGTTTCCACCCACCATTAACAAGATGCAGTCCTACGCTCACAAGTTCCACTGCGAAGCAACGGGACAGCTGCAATCTTGCTAAAAAATGCAAGGAGGGCAACGATGTCACTCTGTCATTTGCTCCTTTATAACTGTCAAAGGGCCAACTGCATTTTATGCATCAGACTCCACCAATAGTAGTGAAAATATGGCTTTCAGGCAAACTTCTTACAAAAAAAAAGCTTAATGAAGCAAGGATTCTCACCACTAAATGTTTTAAACGTACCTTGCTGCTGAAGACACTAGAGAGGACTCAGTCTGACAGACTGTTGGAAAACAATGAAGTTTTGAAGCAAGACGACTGAAGAAAAATGAGTCTCTAAATATTAAAACCAAATTATTCTCCCTTGCATGGAGAAAGAGAATCAGAAGCCTAAAGTAAATATTTGAGTCATCTGATCCACATGCTGTAGCCACAACTCATTAGGTATCTGCTAATTACAGCTTTGAAAGATGCCATGGAGTGACACAAGGCAGCCCTAGATGTATTTAGTTAGTTTTACAACTGAGGAGCCTGAGAAACCCTTGGGTTCTTTCCTACAGTCAACAGCTTCAACAAAGAGCCTCTCTATTAATTACAACCACATCTTGTCCTTTTTTATATATGAGGAACACTACAATCCTTATAAAAACTATAAAACAGCCATTGTCATTTAGGGATGCTATTAATCAAGGCATTCTCGTGTGTTTTCCCTTCACAGCTCCCTTGCCTAGATTTCAGCGTAACAGCTCATTGGTTTTTAACTAAAAGCAGAATGGCCACGTGCAGCCATTGCAGAAGGCTCAGGATTTTGACTTCAGTGCAGGAAATGCTTAGCTGTGATCCCTCTTGCAAAGGGGAGACCCTGAAGTGTCTGCTGGCATTACCAGCACTGTAATGATCGATCTGACGAAAAGGATTGGAAATAGCTACTTCATTCTGAAAGTAACTTTCACATTGTTGCTTCTCTCCTTCTCCCCTCCTGGAAAAAAATCAGTGCAACAAGCAGGAAAGAAGCCAAATTCTTTTTGTGCTATCCCAAACAGGTTATGTCTGGGATCCAGACATGACATAAATGACAGCCTGAAATACTTAGACTCAAGATTAAGAAAAACTTTCTAACATTAAGAGTAAGCAGTTGCCTAATGAAGCTGAAGGGTTGTCATTATTGGAGATATTTAAAGACAGTTTGTACAAACATATATTAGGAATATTAGTGTAAATATTCTGCTTTGGAGCAGGAGCATGGCTTAAATGACATCCTAAGACCCCTTCTGGTTGCCTGACTCTACAACTCAGCAGCCTCCCCTCCCAAGTTACCCACCCTCCATTTTAATAGCCTTCTGTATCATTCTTAAACTCCTTCACAATTCTCCCAGGAACTCTGTGCAGATATACTTGCAACCCCTGAGGAAGACTGAAATCTCAGTTACGTAGTAATACAAAAAGAAAAAAGAAAAAAATAAATGGGATTGTTACCTCATTGAGAAGTAAAAAACGAGGCAGAAGACACACATGATAAAAGAAGATACCAGAACCACAGTAGTATAAATTACGAATTACAACAGGGATATAAATCCTGTTAGCAGGTTGGCAGAAACCTGACATTTCTCATTTCTCCATAAAGCTATTACACATGCCTTCTGGACTAGAGAATCAAGACTAGTTCTGCCAGTTTGAGTCATAGCCAATTTAGGTGAGCTGCAGTTGCCCTCTGTTTGGGTCCATGTTAGACACCTTCACTCCACATCAGCTAATTTAGCGCTGCAATAGATTAGCTCTGAAGCATCACTAGCTGAAACGTTTTTCAAGGCGCCTAGAAAACAGCTAAGTGTTAGAAGATAATTTTGGAGTGGCTTATCTTTTTTTTTTCTGCCCCGATAAATAAAGTAGGAACTGTTTAGTTCAGATTCACTGCTTAAGGCTCTCAGTTTGTTACAGAAGTTCTCTGAGGCTTGACTTCAGCAGCCCATAACCAGGTCACCAGTTATCACAGAAACACAGAGAAGAGAGCCAAAAGGGACCTTGGTTAGTCCTTTCCCCTGGCCAAAAGATCCAGCACACAGCAAGAGGACAGCTGAGTAGGACAAGCTAGCAATAGCATGATTCTTCCATGTGGTTTTATGGGGCAGTTAACTTTTATTATCTGGTAATTACTGAGTAAGACTTCAGACAAGCTGACTCTACAGCCCACATGGCAACAGACTTGTGTGGGCAGTCAGCTCACAAAAGTCATGCTGCAAGACTAATGTTTCAGAGGGGAAAGTCAGTCCATTAGGAAAGCCACGTTCAAGAATATAGTTTAGCTGTACTTTAATACTACCATTGAAGAATATAAATACCAATTCTCAAGTTAAAAAAAACCCAAACCAAACTTGCAAAAAAGAAGCCAAAGAATAGAAAGACGTTACCAGGTACATGCTGCAAAGGCAAAAAGTACAAAATATCCTAAGAATAAAAAAGGCTGGAGGGCAAGTGAGCAGGGATCAGATCACAAAAATATGTCCGTGAACAGAAATGCAAAGAGCTTTAGGGTTGAGGTGGGAAGGCTAAGATCCATGCTGCAGAACAGACACTTGCTTATAACACCACCACTAAAGTTGGTACAACAAGGAGAAGCAAAGAAGAGATGGCCTCAGAAGAGGAAAAAAGAAGAAATATTGAACATGCACATTTTTCAAAGCAGAAGCAGCATAATCCAGGGGTGCAACAGCTGTTGCTTTAAAGCATTGGGTATTATTACCAAGGAAGTTGCTTGATTTTTTTTCTTCTGTACTGTTCACTACTATGGTACTATTTCTTGACAGAGTCACTAATGTGAAATATGTGTGAGCAGAACACACTAACACTTGTAAGATCAGTACAGCATTCTTCTCTGTAGAGGCACTGAATATTTTTGAAATGAACGCTTTGGTGAACCTCAGACTACTTTCTGTAAACTGATGCCAGTTAACTAGTTTTGATCCTGTATACCTGTTTTAAACTTTACTTAAACCTTACAGCTAAAAAGATATCAAACAATCCTAAACCATGTGATAAACAGATGCCAAAGTCACATAATTCCCAATCTCTTCTGTTCATTCTTTGCAATAAAAAGCAAAAACTATGGTTGATTTACTGTGCACTCAAACATTGGGAGAATCTAGGAACATGTGGGATCAGTTTAGGTCAGGATCAAAACCCCATAATTTAGCTGAGAGCAGCTTCCAAACTAAGCTCATATTTTTTCAGACTATATTTATAGTGCAGTTACTATGTGCCAGTACATCATTAAATGTCCTAAAAACTAAAACAACCCTTTCTTTACTGGGAAGGTTTTTTTCCCCTTAAGTTAGAAACACCCATTCTAGTATAATTCTGCGTGAATTGGCAACACTCACAGTATTCGGTCCCCATCCGATCTCCAGATCTGATGGCTGCTAAGCTGTCTACAGACTTTTCTTGTTGCTGGTGAGAGATCACAGTCTCCTGGTTCTCAATTTCTAACATCCATCTCAGCCTGGCTATGACCACTGCTCCCCCTGACCAGTTTGAAGGGGGAAGTAGATTTGGCAAAAAAGCAGAACAGACTTGGGATGAAAGTGAGTGTCTGGTTCCACCAGGAGTTGCTCAGCCTTGAGTAGGCTGTTGAGAAGATAAGTTACAAAAGCAGCAAAAAAAGAAACAAAAAAAGAAAGCCAAAAAGCCCAAAAGCTAAACAAAGAAGCCTTGGACCATTCATGCTGTTGTCCAACCTACTGCCCAGAATGCAGGATGGGGAGCGAGAGGACTGATTTCCACGACTATGTTTGTGATATAAAGCTCTCTCTCATGGGCTGCTCCATCTGTATGATACAGATAATGATGCAATTTTCAAACATTCTGGTTTCTGTACTGTCTGCTTAGCCACATGGTATTGTTTGAAAGTCTGATTATTTCCAATCCTGCTGCATTAAAGCAGCAAACGAAGAGTGTTGTGCAAGAGACAAATTGGACATGGATCAGAGATCTTAGTTTAACATACTTATTAAAGGAATGGTGCTTTTTGGCGAATGCTCAGAGCCAAAACCTTGTCCTTATCACACAGAAGTTGCTGTCTGTAGGGAAAGGCATGGTGAGAGTAATGCTGACTGGAAAAGCAGCCAGCTGACTCAGTATCTCTCTCAAACAACACTGGGACATGCTGAGCTCAGGAAGCAGCGGAAGAATGAACAAAATCATGTCACAGACTAAATCAAGAAACACTTCTGCTTTGCAGAGTCTACAGCTGTTGCAACATCCACAAACTTATCCGAAACACAAAACATGAGCTGAAAATGAGCTATTGGAAGATTTTTTCTTCTTTTTTTCGTTTTACCACTTGAATGTGTGGAGAAGACATAATCTGTGTATTAAATGGTTTCCTAAGAAGAAAATGACAGAGACAGGAGTAAATTTGGCATTTACGTAGACAGCGCACATTCAGTGGCAGGAAACTGCCAGGTTATATGTGTTCATGAAATGATCTCTAATGTCTGACTAGAAAGCACTGCAATATTCAGTGGGATGTACTGAAAGGCAGCCAATGTGGCAAGCATCTTGGGTGCTTCTATGACAATAATTAGCTTTATCAAACTTTAACTAGTGATGTCAAAATATTTTTAGCTTGTAGTCATGAAATGGGCAACCAACATACAAGTTTGCTACTTCATACTAACATATGTTTGGTCTCAAGAGGTTAAGTACTCATCTGTTTCCACATTGTGTTAAAAAAAAAACCAGACCCTTTTTTCCTATCCATGCTTTTGAAGCATGTCAGACTGCACACAAATTATGGCTTTGCAGGACGACTTATCTTTCTGATATTTCTCACGACATAATGCAGTGTAGATGTGCAAAGTGAAACACAGTTTTAAGTATGTATAACAAAACTGAGCCTTCAATCAATGTGGATTTGTTGACAGGAGGGAAAAAAAGCTTTGACACACAGATAGCATTTTGGCTGAAAAGAAGTTCAGACTGTTGCGACACAGACAGCAAAGGGCCTGCAATCTTTTTGTTTCACTGAAACAAACAGAAATAAGGACTCGATTTATAACTCCACTTTCAAAAGTCTGACTTCAGACCCAACAGAAAAAATTACAATTTAAATTATTCCGTGAAGATAGACAAACCTGAAGTCAAGCACAAACCTCTCGCCTGATACAGATTAGAAGGAGCCATACGACTCTTCTGATAGCCCACTACAGTCTCAGTGACATTCATGACATCAGCAGGTACTTTTGTGAGTGTGGCTTTTCAACCTTAGCATCGAGAAAATGGGTAAATTAAATAAGCTCAATTTGCCAGTGATCCTATAGCACTTTTTTTCTTTTTCTTAAAGCAGCCAGACAAGCCTTCAAAAAAACCCCAACCTCAAACCCTCAACCATTTCACTACTGAGCTATAATACATTAAATCATAGATATGAGTCAACAATATCATGCTGCTGGGAAAAAATGGAAAACCATTCTGGGAAAAACAAACAGAAGTATCATCTGTAAAACACATGGTTTAACGCCTGCATTTGGCTGGGCGGTGGGAAGCAGGCGGCTCAGCTGTGGGCACCATCATCCCAAGAGGATGTGGACAGAACGGAAAAAACCTGGAGAACAAGAACAAGGATGAGGAGGGGTCTGGGGACGGCGGCTTACTAGAAAAAGACTGAAGGATTAGGGCTGCTTGTTCTGAGGAGCAGAGAAGCAGTCCTCTTTGCAGTGGTCTTTGGACATGTGAAGAGTGGTTAGGAAGAAGGGAATAGTTTCCTCCACACCCCCAACCCCTTGGGCAGCATTAAGCTCACTGAAGAGCATGGAGTGCCAGAGACAAGACTGAGACAAGCAACCCTGCTGTGACTTTTAGTATACCAGGAATTATAAGTTTGTGCAATACGATTTGGCTACTTTCTGAAAATTTCATCACAATCTTGCTAGCTGACGCATTCCTTGTACACATGTAAGCGTTTGTTCTGAAGTTGTCTTCCCCAGTGCCAAAGCAACAGAGTGCTCACCATTTCCTTCTGGCATCCACCTGGCCCTTCATTTCAAGCTGCTTCACTTTGATCTTCCTCCTTTCTGTTTACTCTTATTAGCTCATTAGTGGTTTGCCTGTCTTTTTCCTTAGCCTGTTCCTCTGGCTGTTGGGAAATGTGCTGGGTTCCCTTTGCCGACTCAGAAACATGTTGCACTTCACTAGGAACAGCTAAAGAAACAGGAGTGAGCCGGTGGTTGTCACGGACCAAACAGGTTTCACAAAAGATGTACTGCAAAATTAAACATATAATTCAGTTAATTTATGACTGGCAGAGCTACCACTGATAGATCACCTGCTCTGGAAAAACAGGGGAAATATGTTGAATATGACTGGAAAGTATCTAGAGCTTATTTAAATACAAAGCAGCAAAATGCAAAAGTCAAGGCATCCAGGAAACAAATACAGATGTGCACATTTAGTGTCTGTCTGCTAGCTACCACAGCACAGGCTAGATCTAGAGGGCAAGTGAGAAACAGATGAATGGCATTTGCGACAAGCCTGCATAGCACATTCAGGGTCTCAGATCTTGGAGATCATCATGAATTCCTTTAGATGCAGTAAGTTTGTTCTTCTCATGGGATAAGGACCTAATACAAAAATTACGGTGTCAGATAATCCAGGAAAAATTACAAAACAAAGTGCTATTTATGCTTGGTGCCCTCCAACCAGTGTCTTTTGTGAGAGCATCGTGTCCTGGAAGACATTTCTACATTTCATGGGTATTTCAGTTCTCTTCCCAACACCACAAGCCCTTTTACAGATAAAGGCAAAAAGGTAAAATTACAGAAGAGCTGCTACCATAAACAGAAACCACACAGATGTTTGAGTTAACTGAAAGCAAGCCATTCAAGAAAGATCCTGACACTCCTACTTCAGCTACCCAGCTGCAGATTTTGGGCATATTCACAATACAACTGAACCATTCCAAACAGCTAAATATTTTTTCCCATTATACAGTGTGGTACATGTTAGCTATTGCAGGGACAATTAAGGGGCATTCCCTTTTTCCTCAATCAACTTGTATTTCAACAGCGCTTAAATGTATATGTACAATTTCATCTTTATTTATATTACAAATTTTTGCTGTAGTAAGAAGGCTTATTAAAACTCAAATAAAAAAATTCAAAAATTTTTTCTCCCTTTTTCTTTTCAAGTTCAATTTTCATAGTGCATGCCTTGTTTACCCATGGGAGGCCAGCGGTTCCTCACCACCCCAGACGGCTAAAAAACAAAGCCCTTCAGGTTACGAATCCACAAACTACTTTATTGAAAAAATTGCTGTGTCTTCTGCCAAGTAAAGGTCTGTGTTGGACCTGATGGGAACAGGGCTCAGAATTATGAAACCACTGCCTAATGCAAGGAGATAATTCATACAACTAGTTACATCCCCCATGGAAAATCAGGACACAACAGCTGTACTTCAGGACTGTTAATACATACGATTATTAAACCTCTTAAAACTTTAACAATCAATTGCAGACTAATAATATAGCTCATAAGAATTAAAGGCAGATAGCAAATTAATTCCCTTTCTCCCTATAAGCCCTGTTAATGATGAGATATATTAAATCTGTGGTTTAATTTTAAGGCTCTGAACATTTGCCGAGTTTGGAATACTAGTAAGTACTGAAAATTTAAAGTATTGGCTGACAAACCCAGCTCCACAACACCTTACATAGGCTGTGGTTCAACCAACCAGCTGATGTTGTCTCTAAGTTGAATGTGATCAGTGAGCATGTGCAGGAGCCAGCAGGTACTGTCCACATCCAACTTAATAATGCAAAAAGTCACCTAGAGGAATCACTCACTCACCAAGTATATCCCAGCTGATCCGCTTCTGAAATCAACTCTGCCAAGCTATTCCTTGAGGTTTTTTGGGTTTTTTTTAACCTGAACAGGCAAACCAAGCAAACATGCTTAACCAAGCAACAGCAACCTGCTGACTGAGAAAAGCAGTGTAGGAGAGATCAAATGAAACCTACTTCAGCAGTAGTTCACACTCCCTCACCCAACACTGGAAAAGACCTGGAGGGGCAGCCTGACCCGACCTGGTTCAGCTATGCCATTTATACTGCCAGGACCCAGAAGCTACAGGTCAACTAATACCTTTGCTTCACACTCATTGGTCTTCTAAAGAACAATAGCAATGCAAAAACCCACCCACCTTTCTATCTGTTGTAAGCTAAAGGAATTGCTACCACTTGATCAAGCTTTCCTCTGACTATACTGTGGTTTTTTTCCCAGCATAAATGAAGTTTCTCAATATGAATTCCTCAAGAAAGAGACTTTGTCTGCCTCTTTCGCTCTCCAAACCCAATACGGAAGTTTTTCGGGAATTATTCTCCAAACAGCTGTTGGGAGCAACTGAAAGGAATTTCTTGTGTGAAAGCACAGCAGTGCTATTTTTAAAGAACTATTTATGTAATTTATTTTTTAAAGTAACAATTTTGCATTTAAATGTTACTCTACAAAGTTAAAATGTTTTCAAGCACCATCACTCGCTTGAGGCAGCGCGATTCCCTCTTGAAATTTTGGGGAAACAGAAAAGGGAGGGGGGTAAGGACAGAAAAAGAAAAATGTTTTTCAGAATTACGTGTTGATGAATCAAAAAAATGGAAACGTTTTTCAAACAAGTTTTCTACATGCAAGTATCCCTGTTTCCCAGCAACTCTGTTAGTGACATAATGCTAACTTTGTGGGAAAGTAGCTCTGCACTATGCTCTCTGGACAAGAAGCTAGGAGCTTTCTTGGAGTCTATTCATAACCCTGCATTTGCATTTGATAAATTGCTTCATTGTTATATGCCTTCCCCTTTAATGTGATGATTAATTATTCTTGTATTACACAAAAAAATATTTGTTTTAAAATGCTGATCTTCCAGCATTTTCTGTGTCATTAGACCAGATGTTCAGTCAAAGTTTTCCTAAACTTTCAGAAAGTTGTTTAGGTATTTTCCTCAAATAAAAAACATTTGACATAGGCTAAGTTTCTTCTACATTTTTTTATAAGACTGGCACTAATTTTAATAGCATGATTTTAATAGCTTTTAAACAAAATAAAGTATTTCATTATCTAGACCACTATTTAAAGCTAGAACAAAGGGAGTTATGATATTTTCGTATCTATAACAACAGAAAATTTTTCCTCTGTGTGTTTTCAATTTATATACCAAATATTTTTCAATTCCCAAACTGCATTCACAATTTCTTGAAAGAAAGGCACAAGATCCAAGTTTCTTCTAATTTATGCAGTCATAATTTTTTTTTTTTTATATAGTGGAGTCATCCATACCAGAGTGAGCAGGACCACACTCTGAGTGAGCTGGATCTTAAATATAAGTATTCCAACCAAGCTAACATCAAGGTGAGTGTTTCTTCGTAACTTTCTAATAGAAATTCATCCAGGCAAATCCTCTGTCACAGCTTCATCAGCCTCTTTGGGACAGCAGAGAAAGACTCCTCCAGGACATTTAGACCTACCCAGGCAAGTGAGGTGGACAATCAAGCGATCTGGTTTCTGCCACCACCCAGGACATGACAACACATGTGTTTGCAGAGATTTTATGATCGCAAAGCACAAAAGGGGGCAGTTACATGCTCACCACTTCTGGTGAGGAGCACAACACAGCCCAGCCCTGTGTGATGCTGGGGTATTTCATAAAGCACCACCTGCTGTCCCCTCCTCTGAGACCCATCTGGGTCCAGTGCCAGCAACCTCTCAGGTACTGCCGCATACAGCAATAAGCATCCGCCTGCAGCTTGAAAAACACCCAGCTCGTGCACGCTTCTGCTCCTCTGCATCCTTTGCTACTTAAAATACAGGTTTTCCCCAAGTAGTCTGTAAAATTTTTTTCCACTTAACCTTAAATTGCGTTTCTCCCCTGCTCACAACTTGAGCTGAAATGAAAAAAATAAGCTTGGCTTGTCTTGGTGCATCAAGAAATAAAACCAGCTTTGAAACAACTGCAAAACAGCAAAAATAGGTTTCAGTGGGACTTCTAATGTGCTGTGAATTATACTCATGCTTAATTAAATTACCTTGCTGAATCAGGTCCTAAATTGAAGTGAGAGATACTCTTCAATGTTTATTTGGCTTGGATAATTAAGGAAAGTAACAAATTGAGTTTTTAGAGCTAATGTAAATTAAAGTTTTAGTAATTAAATATTTCTTTATTCAAGTACCTGGCATAGCTATTTGGTATACAGCAAATGTAGGAATAGGTGAACAAAATTCTTCAGTTGCTATCCCCTGCTACAGAAACCAAATGGGGAAATTCTTAAGAACTGACTTTACCTCATCCTGAGCCATTTGGAAATATTTTCTTTCAAGCCATTAAATGGCCTTTTGTGTCTCCTTCGCACCCCCTGGTTCTGGGTTCCATTTGAAGCCAACAAGTGGGAGCATGAGCTATTTACTTATTTACTTTAAGTTTGGAAAAATGGGAGAGATTTTGAAAAGGCTGGTTTCTTCTTGAGAAGAGGATGAAATTTCATACTGGCTCTTATTGAAACCAGTTCACATATCCCAGGCCTTTCCTCTCCCTACCCCCATCTCTCCCTCATCCCCATAATTTGCACATTTATGCATCAAATCTGGTACAATAAATCAGACTCCCTAAAGACCTAGAACCCATTTCTTCTCCATCACGAGGGCAACTCCACCTGAGGCTGTGAAATGGCATTAGGGTAGTGGAGAGTGGAATATGCTTTGCAGTATTGACTTGAATTAAACTGGAATTGAAAATAAAGACCCCTGAACAGAGTTTCTTTTTGCAGCACTAATAAAAATCTGTATTTTGGCAGCAGCAACCAAAAGCTGGCTGACGCACTGAAAAGAGAAACCCTTCCTCTAGTTGGTGTCCCCCCTTTTCTTCCCAGGGCTGCCAAGAACCACAGGTCGCTGCTGGAGGGGAACACCCATCACAGCCTGGCAGCTCCGCTTCTCCCTCCTGCCCTGTGCCCTGCCACACCTGGTCCTCCTCGCCCCTCCTGAGCCAGCACAACTCTTGCTGTGAGGTGGGTGCTGCAGGCAGATGTGGCTCCTGCCTGCTGCTTCAGGCTCTCTAGCTGATAAACCCAGCACCTAACCACTGTATGTTCAGCTAAAGTGAGTTTTCTAGGGCACTGGGCACTTAGGGATCCTACCGCACACCCAAAACTGGCTGGGATTAATAAAGCAAGGGTCCAGTCTCACTTGACCATGCAGCCACTTTGGCTTGCAGAAAGCTCTGGCTCAACCTCTCTGCACTGGTAGATGGGGGAAACACTGTTCCTGCCTCCACTTGAATTAACCTCTGGCTGAAAAACATCAGGAAGAAAGACTCCTCTGCTCCCATTTTACTTGCCTTTTACTCTCAAGAGCATAATGAAGCATGCTTGCTTTTTGCCTCTCTCAGTTTAGGGCCCCACCAGAATGATTATTAGCTCAGGGATACTAATTCATCCACCTATGTCCTCAGCTGATGGAACAAATGCATTTGCACAGAAATGACTGAATGGGGAAAAAATACCAGTGAAGTTCTGAAGTTTTCAAGGTTTTTGTTTTGATGTACAATTTAAATCCCAAAAGGTTTCTGTAAGTTTAGATCAAACTGCTGAAAATGTGATAAGCTAAGCTCTATGCTTTGCTAGAATAACCAAAGTTGATGGGCCACATTCATTTTTACTGAAGGAGGCTTTGGCTCACTCAGTTCTGTAGCTTTCCTATACCAGGTTCTTTTTAATGTTTTTTGTCGTCACCTGTATTTATCATCCACTATATATATGTATTTCTGCAATCCATCTTTTTCCAATGGCACCTTGTACATTATTTCTAGTAGGATACCAGTGAGGATCCCCACAGAGACTGGCTTTATATAGCAGCCTCTGGTCTCCCACAGGACACAAAGAGGAATCAAACCATTCAAAGGAAATCTTGAAACTCCGCAGCAGCAAGCCCTGAAAGGGAAAAGTACCTGGCCATTTGAAGGGCTTCTCTAAGTTTCCTGCAAGATGGTACCAGCCATCAGACAACCTGCCGGGAGCTCATCAGTCCCCCACTGAACAATTACTCGCGGTACTATACTCTTAACAGTCTTTCTACAAGCATCAGAGGCAATGTCAGTAAATAAACTATGGAAGCCAAGAAATACAGGATTCTTTCAAGTTAGTATACCTTCAAGATCAAGGAGAAGAAACAATGCCACAGAGGGATCGTTGTCTATTGTACCTTACCCTCTCAAAAATTTTATTGGAAAAACCACATATGTTGAAGAGAAAGTTAAAAGCAAAAAAGCAGACTCAAGGACTGTTTAATCTGGATTGATATTTTTGGTATTCTGCTCTCAAGTCTCTAATCAGTATCTGGAAACTTTCTAAAATTATTAGAGTGACCTAACACCTTCTGCTAAACTCGAACTCTCTTCAACCTGCAAGCAACCCCGAAGGGCCGTACCTGCCTTGTTTCTTCCTGTCCCAAGGAAAACTTACTAAATACCTGGCCTTTCAATCACACTTAGATCCTTGCATCTTGGACAGACTTGCAGGATTATTTTGCTCAGCTGATACACTAATTTCTCTTCTTTTCCCATCTGTTGACAAAGATGCTCCCCTTTTTTCCCCAAGCAAGGAATGCCGATTACGTTCCAGATTTAAATCACAGGTTCCTAAAAGGCAATTCATGCTGTGAGCATGAACAATGCCTGGCAAATGGCTTTCTCAATTTCTGTAAAGACTCTTCACTGTTGCTATAATACAAATGCGTTCTTCTAAAGCAGAAGCAGGCAACACTGAGAAATTAATTCACAGCACTCTCTGCCTTCAGCGGGCCTGCTGGTCCCAAAGATGCCCTACACGGTGCCCTCCTGAGCTCTGGCAAGGCCTGTATGGGCCTGCCAACTGCCACTGCCAACTGGAGAGCAATGCCTGCGTGCAGAATAGAAACCCCAGAGGTGTAGGAAGCTTGCGCACCAAGCAAGAGGGCAGCTGGTAGATGAGTTCATGGTGTAACACTCACTGGTTTCTGTTCCACAGCTTTTAGTCTCAGGTGTCCAAAGCCCTTTCCTGGATTAGCCCTTAGTCTCCCAAACTGGCAAATGAATCCACTCAGGAGTAAATCCACTCAGCTGAGCAGTCTATTTTCAACTCCAGGATAAAAATCTATCTTCAGGTGACATAACCAGGTTGACAATCATCTTTCTAAATGACAAATGTCCTTTCTTTTCCTTGAAGGAAACACAACTATTCTGTTACACACAGGAAAAAGTGCACAATCTGTTATATTAATGGATTTAACCCCCAGGCCTCTGAACCCTCCTCTTTCAGACTTTTCCCTACTCTCTGATATTGCACATTTAAGAAAAAACAACCAACCTCCTGTCAGAAGTATGCTTTTGTTGCAAATAATGTTGAAGACTTCTGTAAATAAAATATTGCAAAGGACCACCCATGGGACTCATGAGCTACTTCTTTTTTTACCGAGTACTTCATCAGCATGTCTGTTCAGATCCCTCACAATTGCACCAGCTATTGCCATCCGCATTTTAGACAACTGCATGCTGAGAAGTGAGTGCAGGAAATGGACTTAACTGAGACCACTGAACATTTATCTTAATACTAGTCTGGCAGATCATTGTGCTTATTTAAAGCCGCATAACAGTTTACAGTTGAAAAAAATCAACTGCATATGACTTTTTTTTTCTGCCTCAGAAGTAACAGGTTCAGTCTCCTCATAGAGGTAGCCTTTTCATTAATACTTTGGAGAAATTTTCAGTTATTTTTGAATGCACAAATATACAGAAAAATATTTATTACGTTTGTTATTTTAACCCTGTCACAGTGACATGCATGGGAAAATAAATACAGAAATAGTGAGGACTACTAAGGTGCTGTACATATCGGTGACTTGGGGCAAGCTGATCATGACTTATTTAAATCAGGGGCCTCTGATAATCACTGTGTTTGTACAAGGCAGTGCTTTTGATTTCTCATCAGCAAATGAAAAGGTTAAATTAAACACTCAAACCCATACAATTATGACAAAACAAAGTGCTCTCCTTCCATCCCTCATTTCACCAACACCATTTCTCTAACAGTAGTGCTAATATTCTATTGCAAATGTCTCAGTATTTGGATGCAAGGTGGAGACTGTATTGACCGAACAGTAGAAAAGAGCTTACCCAACATTTGCGGTTCAGGACTGGTCCGTGTGGTGGTACTTCAGTGCTATAATGTGTGCAATATACTGGAGGGTTAATTAATTCACATCAACTCCTACTTCCCTTGGAAAATTATTACACTGGCTAATAAGCCTTACTGTTAGGAGGTTGTATGAACTTACAAATGGTATTATTTTAAGATGTCTGTTTAGCTTATGCAGCTGTTCGGACACTTTTATATTTGCTACACATCATATATACATGTAGGCATGTGACTTATACCCGAAACCAGATAGAAGTAGCTAGTGTGATCAACATACATGCTTTTCTCCCACATCTACTGGAGAAAACATGTTCTGGTCTAAGAAAATACGCTGTCTGAAGTCAGGGTCAGGGAAATGTATCCAGGAATCTTTACGCGAGCCCAAGAGTGCTAAACTTGACTATTCACTATGAGACATTCTGAGTTATACAAATTAACGTGGGTCACAAATCTGCCAAAACCTTAAACTCCATTTATATGCATTATAAAATCCTTCCAGAGTCTTGTGGAAAAAATTACTTTTCCTGCAAAAAACCATATCTGTAAAATACAAACTTTGTGAATCATACTTGCCAACTACTCTAAAGCGCACCAATGATATTATTCTAACCACAAAAGTTATGCTCTTGAAGATCGATCTCATAACAAAACTCAAATCAGAAAAATAAATCACTCCATCTAAAGAAAAAAAGAAAAGTTGTAGATTTTGCTTTGAAGCTTTTTTGCTTTGAAATGTACAATAAGATGCCTGTTTGTCACCCCATCACTAATGAAAAACCTAATATCACTGATTTGGTGATGGGTTGTGTGCTGTATGTTCAGACCACCACAAAATTCTGATTTTTTTTGCTTTTTCCCAAAAACATGCATCTTTAGCGATGGTCCGATTAGAAGAACTTTCAGTAAACACTCTTTTGCAGCAAGTCAGCATGTCTCTTTCAGATGACCAAAGCTGTTTCCATTTGCACCACGTAAATATTGCTTGTGATTAGGGACCCAAAACTGGAGAGTACCTTTTAAACTGCTGACTGTAGTCTTCTGCTGTCATAGGTAGACACTTCACAATTTCCTTTTCACAAATCTCACCTCCAAAAAACACTCAAAATGAAACAACACACACAAAAACAGGAACATAGAGTCTTGCTCCTCTAATACCTGTCTGAGCATTTGTTGGACAGAAACCTTCTCATTTTTGCTCAAGAGCTAATACTGATGACCTATTTTTTGTCTTTTACATGGTTGGTTTTCCCCTCTTCCTTCTAATAAATACCAGTTTCTGCAGTCATACTGCCTTTCTGTCCTTTTTTGTGATGTTATCCATATCGTCTACTGTTCATCCTGTTTTGGAAGTTTTTCCTTCCATTCTGCTGATCTTCCATGTTCGTTTCTCTAAATATGCTCCTGTGTGAGTGCACCTTTCTTGCAGGTCAATGAGAAAAATGGCACATAATTATCGAGAAAAATGTTCCCCAAAGGTTCCCTTGTTGTGTGCAAGAGCATTAATAATGAGTTATCTCTATTGGAAGCTTTTCAACATAATACACCCTAGTATCACTCTTGCTTGTGTTTTTCGGGTTTTTGGGTTTTTAGTTTTTAACAGCTCTATAACTTTCTAGATCACCATTATATTGGTCAATCACACACATGCAGAAAAAAGAAAAATACTCTATTTCTCCAGTGCTATAGCACATGCATTATAGTGGGGGGTTAACTCACATCTTCCCCATTTCCCTTGGAAAATTATTATGCTGGCTAATAAACCTTACAGTTATGAGGCTTTTTATGAACTTACAAACCCTGCAGCATTTTAAAGTGCATGTGTGGTTTGCTCAGCTGTTTGAACACTTCTCACCTTAGTCACCCTTTCTGCCTGTGAACTCACACCCCAGAAAAGCTTTGCATCAATGAAATATAACTGTGCGATTGAAATTGTATGAGATTCATGCACATGTATTCCTTCCATGACTAATTACAGGGTTTTGGGATTATTTTTTTTCTTTTTCTACTGAATGGAGCAATGTTGCCAGAGGCTGAGAGCTAGGGAGTTTAGTGTTTAGTGTGCTCTGGACTTATTATCTGATCTTCAGGTGAGCCACTTAAACCCCTAGTGATTTAATTTTACCAACTGTAAAAGAGAAGCAACAATCATCACCTACCTTAAGGTGTCTTCAGACATTCCAGTGAAAACGCCATCTAAAGGCATGCCAATGATATTCGCTGAATCTGTTGTACAGTGCAATCAAGTTCACTCCTCTGACTTTCCACAGAAGTTCTTGCCATTAGGAAAGTAGAGAATGCAAAGCACATGTCTCAACACGAATGTGGAGGTGCTGTGTGAGCAACCTCGGTGCTACGCTGCCCAGAGAAGCTTGGCGTAATTGTCACTTTTCTTCAGGAAATCTGTTTTGGAATGCCAATTTTTATATAAGACGTTATCAGTTGAACAAGAAGCAAAGGTTTTTTCCCCTATCAGCTATGAAGAATCCACTCAGTGCTAAAGGGTAAATAAAAGAAAATAGTGAACAAAATAGGGCACCTAGTTTGTTTCTCTCTCAACACCAGATTTCTGTTGCATGACAAAATATTCTTAAAAGAGCCTCTTTGAGGAACATCCTACCATCTAACTGCTAAATGGTTTCTAAATTAACATCCATGAAGCATTTTGCTCATAGATGACTGACTCAACATGCTGACAAACCCTACTTAATTTCTACCTGCTAAAAAGACTTAAAAGGTAAATAAATATTTTTCAAAACATTGCAAATAAACAGTGCACCAATTTCAGTAGGGACCTTGCAGAATAGTAAAAAAATGAAGAAGCCTGAATAAATATTTTTAAATAAAAGGGGAACTGATCCACATAACAGCTTGCATCATTTATCCTCCTCCATCTGAAAATACGTGAGAAAACTGATAGTGATCATGATGCCATAAGAACAAGTGAGAGCTCTAAGGTGTCATCCTGTGATTTTTCAAAATGGAATTTCTCTCTTGAGCTGATGATGTGACCCCTTGGACACACAGTCAATAGGTACAAATTTCCTGGAAAATATGTTTTTATTTCGTGAATCATTTCCTTAACCAGTGTGAATGCGATACCTGGCACTACGCATTTTTGAAATGCGGGACTGGTTTTACTACTACAAATAGCTGAGAAAAGTGTATCTAAAATGATGCAAAACAGAAACAACATGAAATTCATTCTCGCTGATATATGAATATTTCTGAATGCTAGAAAACACACCAATTACCACCACAACTGGGGACTTAAGCTTGAAAACATCTGGAATGCCAACTGAACAAGTCCAGCTGCATCACTTATCTAGTATTTGATGCAGAGAAATACACTGTGCTATGTCTTTTCCCTGGCATTTATTCCAGGCAAAAATTTCTTTCTTCTTTATTTTTCAAATCAGGATTAAAAAAACACAAAACAAAACAAAAACAAACCCAAAGTACCATCCCCCAAGCAGATACTCACCATTATTACTTCTTTTAACAATGAAAGTAATAATGAGAAATACCATTAAAAGAATCTTTAAGTGTCTCTCAAAACCAGGTAATCTTATACGCCAGTCTGTGGAAGACCCCGCAGACTGACATTAGCAGTGTATCTCTAACATACCCAAGCTTTTCACCTTTGGGAGATGGCTATAATGTGGACATTTATATCACAGAGTTTCAGAAGCTACAGAAGCAGTGCATTGTCAAGGCAGAACATGAGCAGTCATCACAAGGGGCAGTACCAGGCTGATTAGCAATGGAGAGGGAAGCAGATGCCAGAAACATTCTGTACTGCAGCTAAAGCTGGCAGGAAAAGAAAAAACAAAATCAAACTGTTTTCCTTGATTCTAATAAATGAAATAATGATAGTACTCTGGATTATTTTCTTCTTTCTGGAAGGAATTAAAAGAGGTGGTTAAAAAAAAAAGGAGGAAAGGAATAAAATCTGCCCGTTTTGAATTGGGAGATGTGCTTTCTTGGTGGCTCATGACCTCAAAAAAGGAGAAGAAAATAGAATTTCTACCAATAAAGTTTTTTTTTTTTTCTTCAACATGCCACACTTAAGATTGCTTAAAATGTTTTGTCAAAGTCATTACAAACCACAGTCACAGGAAGGAAGTGAAGCTCCATTCATGCTTTCCGCATCTATATTCCAGTGCATACAAAAATCATATAGCACTCCTCAATATTTTTTCTGAATACTTGGCAACAATGCATTAAATCTAACCGTGGTTGCACACTGGCACTTTCTTCCTGTACTCAGAGGTGGAAGACTTATGAAGTGGTGTCTTTCATCTTTTGAAGTTTTTAGGAGACTTTTTTTTTCTTTTAAGTACACATATTACAAGGTTCGGAGAGGGTAAAGTCAACAAACTGTGTCCAGCAGCTGGAATACAGAGCAAAGAAACCAGCTCCTGTAGGGGTTGAGTCTACAGCTTCAGATTAGTCACCAGGAAAGCTCAGTCCTCAGACAGAGGTGCTTTGTTCTCATCACAGAAAATCCCGTCGCACCCTGAGAAGCTAACACTCTCAGAGGCCTCATCACAGAGGTTTTACAGTTTTGTTTATGGGGTTTTTTCAAGGCTGGGAAATCCACAATGATGTGAAGCACTATGTGCCAGCATTCTTCTCTCAGTGTTGAACTGTCTCTAAATGCTCAGAAGTGGTCCAGGCAGCCATTATTTACAGAATCATATGACACAACTTTATGTACAATGCCCATCAGACAAGAGCTTGTGTTGGTAATGATCCCTAGAAAAGCCATTTATATGCATATAAAATAGATGAACTCCCCACACTATGGGTTGTCCTGAACATTTACCTATCTATGTCTAAAATCAGTTTCTTCCTGTGATAGAAATATATCAAAGCCAAAGTTAACAAGACTTCAAAACTTAGTTGGCTCTAGCGAGTAAAAAGTAGCATACAGCAGATTGCTTGATGTGTCACAAGGCCCTGTTTGCAGATGTTAATGTAAGCAAGAGACCACGTTTCCACCACCACCACCGGGCCATACAGTCAGGTTTTCACCAGGCAGCTGAGTTAGTTAATGAAACAAGTGTCGTAACAGGAAAGCAAGACAGAGGCAACACCTCTGGTGCAGCCTGTTACTTCATGCACTTACCCCAACACAGACAGAAATTGGAATCAGGCTTCCACAGCCAAGACAAATAGCCTTCAGGGCATCACCTCAGTCTCCTAGTGTATCCTCAGGATGTCTTACTGCTCTTGTGCCTATCTTCATTTCTTTGGCCCGGTGAAGAACAAGTCAGCACAAAATAAAAGGGTCTCCCTCAAGGAAGGAAGGGTCTTCATTTATACCCCGCAAAATTCATACCTTTGAGAGAATGGACACTAGAGTCAAAGTTCACATTCCTACTCAAGCAGATCAGTGTCAGGTGACAAGCTGGTATTACTGCCCCCAGCTCTGCAGTCAGTCTCTCCCCTTTCTGCTTTAAGCTGCTGTATTCTGCATTAACTGATTTTCCATTAGTGTAAGAGCTTATCATGTCAGCTTAACAACAGTACAGTGGGTGAAAATCATCGCTTTCACTGGAAGAAAAAAAAGACATTCAAGTTAATTAAGGACACAGAACAGAAAATTTGTATCAGACTATTTGGAAACAGCCACCATCAGAAACAGTTTAATTTACTGCTTTCAAACGTGAGTAAAATTGGAGGCTCTGACTTGAAAAAAGTATACATATTCTGTATGCTACACAAACATAGCTGAATTTGCTTTATCTGACACTTACAGAAACACAAGGATGACGACACTCTCTTCTCCACACAGAAAGACATCATCCTCGTACCAATCTGACTCTGTGTCCTCAACCCTGTAGATCTCTAATCCATGAATGGGACTCTGTGCTGATCAAGCAGTTAACCTGAGCAAACTTGCTACCTTGGAAGGTAAGGCCATCAGGACAGTCCAGTCTTACACACAAAACATCTCTTCTCCAGCTTCTTGCCTCATTTGAAGTCCAACCTGAACACCAGATGAAGGCTGAGCTTTCAAAGCCAGGAAGAAGCAATTAAAGGATGTATCCAGCACACAAGTACTTCCAGGGGAAAAAAGGAAGGCTCTGTAGCAATCCCTCACCTCTTAAGAAAGAGAATATATGCCTTGCCCAATAATAAAAGTTTAACAGCAGTTACCTGATGTGCTGCCAGACTGATTCCCACATTGATCATCTGCTGGACTGAAATTCAAGATACACAACACCAACCTGCAATGCATTGGCCAAAGTCACACCTGGAAACAACAGCTTGCTATTAGGTTTTTATAAGGGTTATCTAGCAGTGCAATGTACAGCATGCACACTTTTCAGGGAGGCAGAGAAGTTTTGGAAACCGAAAGTCCCTTCTGACACTAGATGGGATCAACTTACGTCATTACAGACCGCACGAGTTGTGCACGCCCTATGAGAGATCTAAAGGCAGATTTCAACGGCTGCTACAGACTGTCCTCTCTGGACCAGTAGGACACAAACACAACAAAACAGAGCTGGGTGTCTCCAGAACAGCATCGCTGCAAGATCAGAGGATGCCAACGAACGTGCTGCTCCTGCAGAGTCCAACCAGAAGGGCCTGCCAGGGACAGGCGGTGTGTGGGAAGCAATGCCTGCAGCAAAGGGGCTTCAAACCAGAGCACCTTGGCTGTGCTGCAGCAGGGTAATTTGGTACTTTCCCACGTGGTCAGCCAGCTCTCCTGGCCAGCAGGAGAGAGATGTAGCAGAAACATCTTTCTTTTAAAGGATTACTCCTGGCTCTGGAGAGGTCTGTAATTTTTGGCAGGCTTCTGATGGGCTGCGCAAAGGGAAAAGGAACCTCTTTGCTCCCTCTCCCACACTGTAGCCACACAAGGTCCAGTCATAACGTAGCTCTTAATAAAGAAGCACAGATGTGCCCTGTAGGCACTTAAAGACTAAAAGAAAAAAAAACCAAACACAAAATATTCCTGTGTGTTTCATAAATCGGTATACAAGCATAATGCAACCTACTATCCTAGATATAAAATGAAATATCTTAAAATGTATTGAATCCTTTGTGAATTTTCTCAGTGGATCAGCATGAAGCTATTTAGCCCAGATGTTTCTATAATTCTGATACATTAGGAGATGCACGGCATTGTGGCCAAGTGTTAACACAGTGAACTATAACGTAAAACATGTAAAGATACTGGCTTCCAAAGTTTAGAAGTTTTCACTCTAACCACTCTGCTTCCTTATGCAGCTACTTTTTTTTTTTTTCTCTACAATATGCACTTTTATTTTAGCACACACGGAAGAACAAGAAAAAACTTCCCCTCTCACTCATCAAAACCTAATTCTCTGCGTTCTCTGGAAGAACACACAGGGGCCAACTTAAAGATAGACACGGAGTCTTTCAGAAATGGAAATCTCATCTCTGAACAGCAATGAACAGCAAATCTCATACTACAGGCAAATGCAAGGCCAACAAGGCACAGCTGGGTACCACATGAGCAGGTGAAGAAGTGATGGTGAGATTTTTGATGACAACTTGGTGTCCAAAAGAGAGTGTCTCACTGCACAGTTCTCATTTGCATCTGTAATGGATTTAGGGATTTGCAGAGCTAGTTTTAAAGATATCTAAGCAGGTGCAATGCTTATGTTGGAATGGTCTAACCAAGGGAAGCAGCAATAATGGGAATATGAAGTAGCGCAAAAAAGGCAGCAGCATGTGCTTAGAAGGATGCAAGGTAAAGAGCGCAGAGAAAAAAACCTGGCACTCTCTATAGAGGAACAATGCAATGCAATACCTTGTACTGAGATTCCTTTCGGAAAAATCTCTGTCACTATAATTAATTATTCAGAAGAGCTGAAAATATTTCAGAGCTCATTTCTGCATGATTTACCTGATTTACCTGCCAGGATGTGAGCTGAGCATTTTATGACTCTTCAAGACCTTGTTAGCTTAAAAGGACAAAACACAATCCTAAATTAATAAAAATGAACTCCTACTACAGCTTTGAACCTGCAGTCAGAACTCCGTTTTAATGGAGGTACTTGCTAGAGTACACCTCACACTTAGACAGAAAACAGTACTGAGAGGTGGAATAACTTCCATTGCGGTTCAAGCAGGTTTTGATCCAATTTTTTTCTTGAAACAAAAAATGCTGATACTTCAGTTAGGTCTGAAGTTTCTCATGCCTTTTTAAGGCAAACAAATGTTACTCGAGTTTAGGCCATGTAGAGCATACTGGTGTAATCTACCATGGAATATCACACCAACTGCTAATATGCTGATTATCCTCTATATCAAAGTAGGCCATGAAGGGTTTGTTTCACTTCTAAAAGATAAATGTTTGGTAANCCCATGGCTACACAACTTGTTGTTAGACTGTATTTCCAGCATAACCACTTCAATTCACATTTCTGGCTGTTACTTTTATTTAAAAATACTATGAGACTTTCAATTAGTCAGATGAGAAAACCTGTATTTCAAAAAATGAGTTTGTAAAGCCATAGCAGGTGGCAGAATTTGTCCTCCTATGTTACAGAGCTTAATCCCAAACCTTGCATTATTCACAGATAATTTAAACCATTCTGTTCTTTTCAAGTTGGATACAGTCCTTGATAGCTGTTGGACAAAAGCTGATGACATCTGTAACTGCTAGATAGCTCTCTTCTCTTTAACAACCAGAGAATTATAATGCATTTACAAAAAAGTCAAACATTCCGCATGTAGATTGTTCTACACTGTTTCTAAATTACTGCTCTACAATTTAAAAGTTAATTCTTGTATCATCCATTTCATCTTTATCTATTTGCCATATTTATCTATTTAAATGAAGCGACAATCATGTAACATTTCTTTAAATCGTAATAATTTGAAAAAGGAAAACATATGGGGTAGTGAAAAAAAAGAGGCATAGTCTTGAGCTATCTCTTAAGCTATGAAAATATTGTCAAATAGCCATTACTATCATGCTTATTTGTGAACCCAAAACTCCCAGACAATTAATGACCTGGATATTGTAACGATTATTTCTCTTCTAAAATGGTTTTTGAAAGTTCTGACAAAGTAGCCGGAATAAGAAGGTACTAATAATCAAAATGCACATTTGCCTTGGGTTTACTCACTTCCTTCTCTATCAATTCTGCTGTACAAGCTTTAATCGAGAGGTCCCTAAATGACTGATTTAGAAACAGAAAAGCTCCATAGGAAAGAGTGCCAAAAATCATGGCCAGAGGCAGACTTCTGTTGAGAACCCAATATTAATGTGCAGAAAACACAGAGTAACTACTCCGCCTGCAAAGGCTATCTAATCTTAGTTCTGAAAATTCTGCCCATTGTACTTCAATGTGAGTAGTTCCTGTTCTTACCATTTAACTGAAATGTGCTTTGGGGAACAACATTGACGCAATGCTCACAATTTAACCACTGATAACAAAAGCCATTATCCAGCAGCACCTGAACATTTCATGTGGAAATTCCATGCATCTTCGTTGGTAAACAAAAGCATCTTTTTTCCATTTCAAATACAATCCTGAATAGTGAAATAATAGCTTAAAAATTGCAATTATTACTCACTGAGATTCTGCAAATGCTGGTGTCTCAATTCTCTTTTTCCATGGGACTACTAACTAAACCATTGTCTTTCTCTACCCAAATAATAGACAGTAAGGACCTCTTCAGAAATGATCGCTTGTATTATCCAGTTTCTACACTTCATTCTGCAGAATTACTCCTTTCCTGTATAATTTTCACTGATGTTTAGCTAGCTCCCAAATGGCTCACAGAGTCCACTTTGCTCAACTAGCTTCAGTTTCTTCCAGAAACCAATTGTTCCAGCAAAATCATTTTCCTGATATATAGCCCAAACTTCTCTTTTCTGTGTTTGTATGTGAAATATGAGGCCAGAAGAAATACTGCATTTGTGAGTACGTATAGTGACAGACAGAGACATAGCAAGATGTCTGCAGAGGAGAAACAACAGCTCCAACAGCTGAGCTCAGAGAAGCTAATTCACTAGTGTTTCAAGCATGTGTCACCCAAAAGCATTGGAAAAGAAATAAATCATCACAACTAATACACTCTGCTATTGCTCTGTCCATTCTCGATACCAAGACCTTTTTTCTCAAAATTCTCTTGTAAAAGTAACAAAACTTACTGTGACTCCAACATACTTACATATGAGGCCAACATTATCTGTAGGCTTTAAAGCTCCTGTTTTGTTGATCAGCAAGCCTGTAGATTGGCTAGTCNCTGGGTTTGGTGCAGTGTTTCTTGAAATAAATTTTATCTTGACTTTACTTGGTTTTAATAGCAGGAATTTACTGCTGAGTTGTAAAATTTGTTCTATAATACTTCTTGCTTTATTCACAAAAAAAAAATCAAAGAAAGAAAGGATAGCAGTGACTTTTGTATGAAAAAAAGAGTCCCCATTGCACATGCATGGGAATGCCATTTACCACTGTAAAAAAAAAAAAACCAGTCTCGTGACGGGAACAATTGCAGGCCCCCAGTTTCAGTGTATGTGTAGTGGTTTAGGTATAGTTGGTCCTGTCTCGAGTGGGGTTAGCTCTGGTCCTATTTTAATGATTCCATGGTACTTCTTTAACGTCTACCTTTTTTTCGACCTGGGGAACTGCAGTACTGATCATCTAGAGAGATGAAGATCAGTGCCCATCAGATGTTGCTGGGGAAATCTTCCCACAAACTATTGATCTATTTTTGTCACTCTCAGGACTTACAGAGTACCATTTTCCTATTTGGCAAGGCAATGCTGGCATTCATTATAAGCATTTACACCAGCAGCAGCCATTTTTGAGAGACTTCAAGATCAATTTTTGATGGATTAGCTACAATATTAGATCAGATGCAGAATGTTTAAAGCTTAGAAGTATTATTCCACTGTGGTCTTGCAATACATTGTAACAATATATTGTTGCAATAATTTCTCCCAAATTCCACTAGGGATGTGGGTTATAGAAATATTTCTAATTAGAAGTGGGAATATATGTCAGAGTCACTGTACCTAGCCAGCTTGCTTTCTCTCAGACATACCAGCAGAGAAGGTTGATTTGATATAGTAGCCTCTTCTCATTACAAATCCATGCTTGTCATAGAGGTTTCTTACAGTGATGGACGGACTTGGACAACAACGCAGCCAAACACTAAGTTATGATTTTTCATATTTGACATGTCTTCATTTCCTCTTCCTTACACCTGCCCCCTCAGGGATTCTGCAGATCCAGTAGGAGATTGCTCACCTGGAATATAAAACCCAGGGCCTCCACCTACGAACTCTATTTATTGATTGCTCTTCTATGACAGCTCTGAAGGTGGTTGTTTACATTCCACCCCCACCACTAATTTCTTCTTCATATCCTTACTCTGTCCTAGCTACTGTGTCACTCCTTTTCCTGGCTTTCCAAGCCGCCTTTCTTGCCCCGCTTCCCCCCAAGCACATAAGATGTAACAAGCACAAGCTGCCATCCTTGCTCAGCATTTCATCATGTCTGTTCCTCTTCAAATCGACTTGCTAGATGCTCATCTGCTACCACATAAAATTTGTCCCACTTCAAAACCTGACACTGCTCTTCCCCCACTATTTATACGAATTGTCAAGCTTTGCACTGGCCTGTCCCTCCCAATCCATCACCAAGCATCACCCTGTCCATCTGTTTGTCACACTGTTGTACAATCACTCCGTGTGCCTTTCCCCACACAGAGCTCACGCAAGACACACAACTGTCCTTTAAAGACTCATCTCTGTTCTATGCCAAGCAATGACTAAAACAGGCTTGTAAAGGGTATCTCGTTTTCCTTCTCCCAAGACAACCCCTCTTCCCCTCTCTCTGCCCTCAGACTAGAAACGCGTCAGAGCCAGCATCAGAATAAGGACGATTCCACAGACCCTCACTGAGGGCAAGCGTGCTACTGCACTGGGCAGAATCAGTCATATACACAAATTTATTTCCCCTTCACATGCAAAATATGGTTGCAAGATCAAATCATATACTTTGGAATTTGGCCCAGCAAAATACTGCCTTTTCATAGCATTCCTTCCAGTTTTATGGGTTTTCCAAGGGCACCCCATCTTGCACTCATGAGGCCTACAGAAAAATGGTGAATGTGACCACATCACATCTGCTGAGACCTGCCAGTACCTTTATGAAAGCACTGTGTCAAACATAAGGAATTAAATTTGAGAGCCATCCTATGTGATACTTTTTTTTTTTCCAAATTACAGCGCAAACCATGAATTAGGATGGCACATCAGCTACAACTTAGTTTGATTCCC
>WAAD01025967.1:2840-21379 GCA_013389945.1 Fregata magnificens | reverse complement strand
GGCGGGCGCGGGACCCGCTTCCTCTCAGGGCTCAACAGCCGTTTTTATTTATTTATTTATTTATTTTTAAAGACATTTTTACGTTTATTTAGCGACAAATCTTACACGAGTATCAGTTTAGAAGGAAAACCTCGCGAAGGAAGGGCCGAAGTCCCAGGTGCCTGTTGCCTCCTTTGAAAACCGTAATTGTTATTACAAATAAGTTATTCCCCCAGCTGCTTGTTTGCCTTGGCGAGTAAGAGAGCGGCTCCGCCGGTCTCTGGTTTTCAGCCCTTCCCTCCCCTCAGCACAACCTCCACCTTGGGGGGAGGAGGTGGTGGAGGTTTATGGGCGAAAGGAAAGTGGAAAAAACAAACACCGAGTGTAATTACTTACACTTGTGAAGTCAGTCACAGTAGACTCTGAATATGCTGTAAAAGAGAGACAACGTTAATTAGCATGGCACGGATCATTGCCTGAGTTTAAATAGTTAATGCTGTTGAAGGCCCGTGTAGGTGAAAACGCTTGTGGCTGGCTCCGGGGTCGTGCTGCAGTGCCAGTGTTTTACCAGTTATCTTAGTGATGTGGTTGGCGGTGACCAGAATTTGTGATTTACTGAGGAACCATTTACATTAATGCAGGAAATCCAACTTTGGTAGTTGATGTCTTTATTTTTCTATATAGTTCTTAAATCTTGTGAATATATAAAAGTTCATCTATATCTCTTCTGTGTGTGCATACATACATTCATATAATTTATAGTTAAATGTTATCCTTTAGTACCTTGTGTGCTGCATTTTCATAGTGAAAGGGCAGAGAAAATTCTTTCATTCTCAAACACTTGTTAGAGAATTAATTTGGTTACATACCCAATTCTGTAGCATGTACAGAGGCCTGTCAAGTGCAGCAAGTTATGAGATGGATGCTGTATCTGTACAGAATTTGAATTCAGAATAGGAGAAGACATGGGATTTGGAAACAAACGGAGTTAAAATATTTATTGCAGACTAATAGGTTTTGCAGAATGTAGGTAAGGGAGTGCATGAAACGGAGCTGCACCAGTGTACATGAAGTAAGGGAATGCACAGGAATATCTTTGGTTTGTCATTTAGTGGATTTAGCCCTTTTATTTAAAATTTTTATACATATGACTTGCTACCTGTTCTCAGTACGTATATATTACACAATTTTAGTAAACAAAATACCATAGTTTTGAACAGAAATCCCTTTTAATTTCCCATCAGAATCGTGCATATCAGTTAGCAATGTGACAAGGCCTTGTGACCCGTGAAGACACTGTAACATTCAGTATCATTCCCCACACATTTTCTCAGACCTCCGCTCTGTTTTGAATAGCGCACTTCTTCTCAGGACCGCTTTTGTGTAGACAGTTGGTCTGGCGTGATTCCAAGTTGTGGGAGTCTTATGTGCACGCGATTTGGAGGTGTATTATGTGGAGTTGCTTCCAGCAAGTGGCCAGTGAGACTATGTGTCCTTAAACAGAAATCTGTTTGGTTTTGCTGTCCATGAATTGAAGTGGGTGATACCTGATTCTGCTCGGGAGTTTATAAGTAATGTCTTAATATCGACTCAGGAGCTAATTTTTCCCATGTTAAGTCTTCTGCTTTAGGTGCTGATGAAAATTAACCTGACCTTTTAAATTCTCTTTATGCTAGAGTTTTATTTGTATGTTTTCAGTATTTTTAGGTTTTTGAACAATCTCTTTTGCCAAAACATTTTTCTGAGTATTTTTTGTGAAAGCATCTGCTCACTGGTACAAATGCTGTAATAAGTGCATTTAGAATCCTTTTGGAGTGCTTTGTGTGTGTACATTATATTGCAGACACCTTGTACTCAGTTAAGTGTGATGTGCATTTTGAGAAGTAATTTGTTAAGAGTTGCCATTTTCTTCCTGTGTAATATGTAGGGAAACTGGCAAATGATACGCTTAGTGGAAGACTAAAAGACTTGGGGTGCTATATATCATATTATTGATTTATTTTGTTTAACTTAATTGGTTTCTTAATGTTTCATGTAATCAGTCCCTTCATGTTATTTATTTGTTTATTAAATCTTGGGGATATAAGCATTGCAAGGTCATGTAGGTTTTAACAGATAAATTCTAGTACTTCTACATAAATAGGTAAGTCTAGTACTTTACAGATAAATTCTAATCTGGGACTTGGAAAAAGCCTGAGCAGAGCAGCACTACATTGGAATAAAAGGTGGAAAGAGATGGAAATACTTGAACTTGCTGGACAAAGAAAGATCTTGAGATTTTCATGTTTGCATCTATACTTATTGGCTAAAAAAATGTTATCTCCACATATCTAATATTTTCTAGGTCCCATAAAAGTCCCTTTGTTTTTTTTTTTTTTTTTAAACCAAATTGTGCCTCTCAACTTGTGAGGGCGTGTTGTAGATTTCAATTGTCCGGATCACATGAACTCTGGAATAAACAAATGGCTGTAGTCTTGCAGAAGTCTCCAAGAGCATGTTGAACTACTGTAGTGTAAGTGGTAAATAAGTGGAAATAAAGGACTCAGTAAATACGCTCCAGTAGTCTGTGATTAACAAACACCTTGTGCTTTGCTTTTGACTATAATAGCTGCAAAGTAACTATTCTGAAATAAATAGTTTTATAGCATGTAACTGTGGTGGCCTCCATCCCCAAATGTAACATGGAGGATGTAAAAACAAACAAAAAATGTTTTCCTGTCTATTGTCAACCAGGGTTGAACATGAAGTGATATGCTGTCAATTATGGAAATGTAAACAATGATTAACTTGCAGGTGCTCAATGCTGTACAGAATCCAGCTGAAGTGGTTAGCATGCTAATGCATCAGGCTGTTAATATCTAAACAAGGGCATATGAACATGCATATTTATTTACTTCTTCCTAATCACGTGCTGATGAGTAGTCTAAGGATTTCAAATCTGAGTAAGCATGCTGCCATAGGTATATGAGTTACTTCAAAGTAATATGTGTCTTATATAGCCTGCTGCTGAGGGTGGTACTTGAAAGCATGGCCAGTAGTGAAATCCAGCAATCCCCTCCCAAAAACTTTTTTAAACTGGGCAAGAAGCAGAATCTTTATGTTCTTTACAATAAAAGAGTGTTTTTTTGCTTTTCATGTTAAATCATTATATATACAGAAATGGTAACATTATGTAACTAGAAAGGTGCCCTATACTGTTATTGATTCCCCTATACTGTTATTGACACCCTGCTGCCTCCCCCCCATAGGATTGATTACCCTCACAGTCATGCAGTTCCCCTCATAACTCTGCAGGTGTAATCAATGTGTGGTACAAGTCATATTCAAAAAGGTTTACTGGCTTTTATACCACTGAAGCTTGCATAAACTTGGAAAGTTGGCAAGAGTTATCTGGACTTGTGTGGTTTCTGTAGAGCAAGAACAGCTGCTCTGCTGGTATCATCTCTCAAACATTTTAGTTGTTAAATAAAAGTACAACTTTCATTAGTTTATTTTAAACACTTCAGCATTTTTCCAAAACAAATTTTTTGGGATTATAACTAGGAGAAGAGTGTGTCCATTACACTGTCTGTAGGGTATCGGGGATCCTATTGATTTTATTTTAAATATTACAGCATGTCCGGCTAGTGTTCCCTCAGAAGGTTCTGTCTGGACCATCACCTTTGTCTTGAAGACAACAACCAGGCTATTTTGACAGTGAGTGTTCTGGGGGTGGCTGACTGCTTCTGCTTGTATATGGCCTTAACTGATGCATCCAGATAGCAGGTGTTTGGGAGAGGTTGGAGGCACATATGAGTTGCAGTACAATGCTTGAAGTCACCACGTTTGTATTGTCACAGGCTATGATGAGTGTATCCCAAACCTGGTATCCCTCTGTAGATAGTGAGGTTCTTATGTGAGTATGAGCCTTAAAATACTTGTCTACAGAAATAGATGCTGTCAAAATTACTTCTCTGTGGAGTGTGAACTAATGCTAATTAATACCCTAGAAAAAATTTCGTTCAAGCAAGTCAATTACTGTGTGGAGGGGTGATCTTGCAAACTTTCCCGTGTAGGTTTGGGTTCTGGCTGTGCTTAGCAATTGCAGGTGAAAAGCTGTAAAGACTGAAAAGGAGATAACTTTAAGACAATACACCTTTTTGTCTGATATTCAAATGTATTAAATAACGAAGAAAAATAAGTGCAAAACCAACTTGACAAACTTCACTGACTTAAACTAAGCAGCAATCACAAATGAAATAATAATGATTATTAAGATAGTAGGCTGAAAGGATCATAATTTTAATGTTAAGGAGAAAAGGTGACACCCTTCCTGGTAGATAAAATTTTGAACCTGCTACTGTGCCCTGGCAGTGATGATTCTGATAAAGGGGAAAATGGGTTGTGTTTGTCTGAACTGTGGTGGTATTTCTCGTGGTTTTCGCTTTCTCTTAATGTATTTTTGTTCAGGATAAACGCCTTTATCACAAGGGAGGCAGGAATATGTTGAAAGGAAGAGAAGAATATGAAAAAATGTGGCAGCGGTTGCATTAATTCTACACTGGGCATGCATGCTGTTTCTTTTTCTCTCTTTTTTCTGAGTCTGCCATTACCATGAAACAGACTTAAGTGCTAGTTTCAGAAAACTCCTCTTTTTTTGTTTAATAAATTGTCCCTTAAATTGGTTTAGCTTTGTATAGCCCTTCTAATATTCTTTACAGAAATAGCACATAGTTATTTCTGGAAATAGTTTTCCCCTAGATAAAATCTAGATTAAAAAAAATCATAGATAAAGTCTTTGTGTTTGTCATTGTTACAACTTTTGAATAACAACTTAGTGCTTGCTTTCAAATTCAGAAGTTTGAGGAGGATAGAGTTAAATTAATCTCAGAAATTGCTAGCTGTATGAGTCACTAAATTGGGAACATAAATACTCATAATCTTTGGAAAGAACCTCTCAACATTGTTTTGCTGCATAGTGTCAATTGCAAAACACAATAGAGTATGTTTAACTTAAAGTAGTTGTATTTGAAATCATAGTTTATGAAAAAAATCAGATAACTTTTAGCCCCTTTTTTCTTGTCAAACTGACTAAAGGCTAGCACTAAGTCTGCAGTAGAAGCTAGATTACTGTACTGTTGTGTTTTGTTTGCTTGCTTTGTTGAAAAGAAACAAAAACTTGGAGAGGGAGGAAAGGGGAGAGAAATGGCCAGTGCTGGAGAATTCTTGCATGCTGATAGAATGGATAGGTTGTTTTGTTTACTGTCTGGTGCTGAAGCCAGATAATTGAAATAGGGACATCTGGATCTTTTAGTCCATAGAGAAACAGATTTGTCTCAGAATGACACATGTAATTATAACATCAGTGACAAAAAATTCCTTGGTATCTATTTACGTTGAATAGAATATAGTACTTAGTGTTCTATGTATTCTGGTTAAACAGTGTATTTAATTTTGTGTGCACCTTCTGCATTTTAAACCTTCTGTTTAAAATGTTCTGTTCAAGTCTTTGCTAGTGTTTCATAATGTTAGATTTTTTTCTAATCAGATAAGAGAGATTTAGTTGTGTGTTATTACTAAGACAGAGTACTGAAACATTAAGTTCCTTTTTTTTAATTGATATGGCAATCAACTACCATCCCTAAAAGTGACAACAAAGCTGACAAACGTTCCCTATTTCCCCCTACACTGCTAAAGTTTCTGAGTTGAAACCACTAAAAAACTCAAAGCTCCTGATAACTTTGCAGATTGGACAGTGTGGATGAGTCCTTGCTCTTCTATTCTTTATCGCAGTGATGTACAGTATTATATAATAAGCTGATATGCAGGATAGACTAAACTATCAGTCTGAATTCTTTTCATAACTCTTCTTTTTCACAGCAATAACCGGCTCAGGAAAATATGTGCTTGTATTTTGGGAATAAAATGTGTGCATGTACCTGCTTGTGGTTTCCCCGATGCTGGTGTCTTACTATATAAACGTATTTAGACGGTTCTGAAAGAACTCGAAAGAGTTGTAACCACGTCCTCTCTTCGATGCTGGTAAACTTCTTCACGTGCTTTCATGAAGGTGATGTGAGATGAACTGTAACGTAATTGGTTGTCTTCCTTTTCTTTTGGTATTTTTTTAGGGAAGAGAGCTAAGTCTTGGTAAACTAAAGGACTCGTCCTACTGAGAACAGTGTCTCATAGTAGGCTATATTTCTCCAGCATGGAACACTATAACATGTCAGTGCTCTGGCTTCAGCCTGGTACGAACTTGTATTTATTTATTTAATTGTTGTCTTTTACCTTTTAATCTACTTTGTGCTGAGAATAAATACAACATTTATGCTATTGCAAAAAATAAACATTGTCTTTTATACATGGCTGGATAAGCTGTCTTGCTGTCTATAGCAAGTGTGTGTGTGTATGGGAGAGGGAGCCAAACTTGATACTTGCTGTGAGACAGAATCATTATATTATTTTAAAGCTTCTTCTCTATCATCTTGGAGAGTTCTGATGGAATTGCCAAATATGGAGTGAAAACTTATGTGCAGTGCCTGTGGTTCTCTGAACTACTTCCTCCAAATATCTTTGTATATACACTTGTGTAAAGTACCTATGTAAAACTTATCCGCGCTTCTTAAGAGGACAGAAGGTGACTATTTTTAATGAGATGCCTCAAGGACAGGAATAAAAACCCTTTCAAAAACAGGTATTTTAAAAGGTCCTTCAAAACCTCATTCTTTAGTGCATCAGGTGCATTTTTAAAGGCTTCAAGAAGGTAAGTAATGGTGTGCTACATATGTTGAGGTCAAAACTTACTTGAAATAACCATAGTGTGTGTGAAACAAAGTTTATAGTATGCTAGGCTTGGATTATGCAATGTGAAATTTCTCAGCTCTGCCTGCTACTTGCAGTTGTAGTCAGGAGAAATAGTCTTCAAAAGCTTCTTGAGTTTTCACTCTGATTTTACTGAAGTATGCTTTAGTGGTATAAAGATGTTTGGCAACTGAAGTATCTGAAAACCTCAGAAAAACAATTTTGATAAAAGATTGGTTTTGGTATTTGTTGTTATGCAGTTAACTAAGGAAGTTTGTTTTAAAGTTTAAATCTGCCCTTAAGGTGGTTGCTGGTTACGAGCTGAGTGCTATCAAGATGTGAGATAGTATGTGCTTGCCAACTTTGTGTGCGGAAATGCGACTTTTCAGAAAACAATACAAGAATAAATGTGTTTGTTCACTCGAAATTACAGCCTTTTGTGCAGCTAGTAAGGAAATGGAAAATTGGCTCTTTAAAATTAAAGATGTTATGATGCAAGCTTGCTAATGAGTAATCTATTGTTCAGGTTTTGTGAGCATAAAGACTTCTGCTTGAGAGGATGACGGTGTATAACACTCCAAATTTTTTTTTCTTTATAGTAGATGCACATTACTATGGTGATGCTACTGCCTTCTTTTTCATTAAAAAGAATAATAGTTTCTGCATTGAGGGGTCTTAGGGTTCAGTAAAGCTTTTTCACAGTCCTGTTATAAACCAAGTATAACAAGATACTATTTCAACAATGCAGAGCATTTTGGTGAAGGTAAGGAGCTGTGGGAACATGTTTTATCAGAAGATATTGGTTATTTTTACTTTAACTGTAGTGAACAGCTGCTGAATGATATGTTATTTTTTAACTACTGCTACTGTGAATGTCTTACTTGTCTAGAGATACAAATAGGGAGTGGAGGGAAAGGCAAAAAAGATTTTTAGCCCGAGGATCANAAAAAAAAAAAGTGAGAAAATGGGCTTTGTGCAGGGAATCATGATTTTAAAAAGATTGGCTAATACTTTTGCCATTCTGCTAGATATAAATCATAGGCTGGTTTGAGTCCATGGGGTGTTGTGGCTTCAACACTTTTCTTGTATCTTCTAATTTTTTCTGTTCAAATGATCCTATAATGCCATTCTGTGCAGGTGTTTGGAGGCTTGAGTGCTGTGCTATACTAGATCCTTTTTTCCTCCCTTTATTTTGGTCCACTTAAGGGCAATTGCAGAACTTCCAGAGTTAAATATAAATGTAAATGAATAAAATACACTTAAATATAACACACTTTCCAATTCTTGAGCCGGTGGCTTACCACTACTAGGCTTTTGTCTGCCATTATGGGGTGTAAGAATCTACTCTAAGGCAGGTGGACTGATAATGCATCAGATAATCAAAGTTAATGATTTTAATGGAAACATAAAAATGAGTTTCTTTGTGGAGATAAGAGAATTTTGGGGTGCATGCTTCCTTCTGGGTACTCTTCTGTTAAACAATGTATACTCGGTCATAGAAGACTAAGTATGCTAAATTTCTGATGTCTCTTCAAAACCAGCAAGGATGTTTCTTCAAGGCCATTCCCTCAATAAGATAGTGGCAGTGGTGTTAAACATAGCTGCTATAAATAAAGGCTTTGACATTGTTTTCCTATGTTTTTGTTCTGGAATTGCCTTTTGCCCACTTCCTCCTGTTACGGCACAGCACGATCTCTGGGACAACACCTAATTAAAGTGCCTGTTCCTTATCTGGAACAGTCAAGGTTCAGTGTACAAACAGAGGATGAGGAACAGAATATGTCTGAAGCAGAGTCTCTTCATATTCATTGACTTGCCCTTGGCATCTGGCTTCAAGTTATTAAGAGGGAAGATGACAGATTTATTTTCCTCCTTCAAGTTTCATCATGTATAGTGCCTATGCCATAAAGTTCAAGTCCAAACAAGAGTTGGATGGTGATAGAGAAAGAGGCACCTGTGAATAGCATATTTTTTCTGAACATTTTTTCTTTGCTTCTTGAATTGCATTTAATTTTCTAAGATGTTGTTATTACTGGAGGCTGATTCCTGGGAATAGTGTTAGTATTCTGGTTGAATAAATCCTGAAACAGTATATTCCAAACAAAATTTTACTCTGCCAGTTTTAGCTTTAATTTTATGGGGTTCACTTTGAATATAAACAATACTTTCGGAGAGTATAAGCCTTACAGTAACTTTTCTTTCTACAACAGAACAATTCAGTTTTATTTTAGACCTACTGAAGCAGTTTGTGTTCACTAGAAATACTTCCACAAAATATTCTTAATGCTTGAAAAAAGATATCCCCTTCTACATCTTAAAATAGAAAAGTTTTTTTTTTTTTAAAAAGTTCTTTATTCTGAAGAAAGTGTCTTAAGAGCAGTCTGTGGCACAACAATGAGTCAGGGTAGAATCTACAGGCTGAGAATTTTTCATTGAAATGACTTTCAAGTAAGAGAAGTAGTGGTAATATTTGGTATCCATGGCTTTGGAAAGTGTAGATGGATACCAATTTTCCATTTGTCATTTAGAAACTAAAAAAACTTCTGGCATTTTGACAAGGCTATAAAACTTGTCAGTGATGCGGGGATCAGCTGTTTAACTACCTGTTGCTCCTGCTAGAGTGAACTAGGACCTGTGTAGACCTGTTGTCAGGAATAGGATGACAAAGAGTATCCCTGATGATTTTCCAGAAGCTTTTGTGACTCATTGCTGTCCAACCTCTGAAGTGTGAATGAGAAGTGCTGCTGTATGGCAATGCTGAACGGACACTTGGTCTCAAAACTTTAACAATCTCCTCCATCTCAAAAGACATCAAGGAAGGAGGAGTATGATTTGAAAGAAACTGCCTGATACAGACAAAAGTAATTCAAGATGCTAGGAGTTTATGCTACAGCAGACAGGGATTACATGGTGGATATTGCTGGAGCATTGTTCAGTGTTTGGCGTGAGTGGAAAGTTAGAGGGATGCTTTGCGCTACCTGCTCCCATCTTGAGGAAGCGTGCTCTTGGCTGCTGCAGTGCGGAGGACTGGAGAGGGCCAGGCAGGCATGGTGGTGTTTCCTGTCCCCCTTTTGTCAGTGGTAGCTGAGGAAGGATGCTTGTCCACCATTGTATCAGCTGGCTGTTATACCTCTCTCCTCCACGTGTGTAAGTGAAGAGTGCATTTGTTTAATTAGTGGGTGACTTGGCAGATCTCTCATATTATTAGAAACCAAGCAGTGGAGACTGCAAGAGCATGACTGTGTGTCTTGAAAGAATATGGCTCTTGGTATCCAAAAAGCCTGCTGTCTTATCCAGCATGCAGATATTTTTCTGAAGGTGTGGTGGATAGATCTTGCTATCAGAATGAATAAATGCTGGCCTCTTGATGCCCTCCTTTTATGTTACAGAAAACATCAGAAGCAGACTTTTCTAAGATCCTGAGGTCGAGGGGAAGGAGTACAATGTGTTACTGACATTTTCAGATATTAGACTGGGAATGTGATGGAGTTGAGAAGTTTGACAAGATGTATTCCCCTCTATTACTTTACGTGGTTTTCTTTGCGGAACATGTGAGAACATAAATTGGGTTTATGTCATATTTCATTTATTTTCTGTTAGATATATGTCAACCTTTATCATCAGTTGTTCATAGAAAAGTTCGTAACACAGTAACTTTTATCACTTGTTCTGTCCTCTGCTTTTACTCTAGTTTCAATGTGGAGAACTCAATGCAGAGGTATGTATGGAGTGTTTGCTTAGATGTTTCCAAGGGTGGGAAAGGGAGTGCCAAAACCATTTTTTTTTTTAAGTCATATATTGAACACTTGTACTGCTGTAGTACTAGTTCACAAATGAACAGCAGAAGTTGTTTGTTTGGGGGTTTTTTGCTGGAATGGCAACCTTGTGGTTTTGTAATTTGAATCTTTCAGCTTCCAACTTTGAGAATTAATGGACTGCTTTTAACCTTCCCTTGAACCTTTGATCTTACTAGTATGAGTAACTGTAAGAGGAGGTAAAACTCTTGTTGGCATAACTTGCATGATCACTGAAGCATCTGGGCTTTCCCAAACTAGAGTAAAAATTCATTACCAAAAGAAAAGTTTTAATTTGCCCTGTCAGGAAAGTGCTTCCTGTAAGAGAGGAACTTTGCAGAAGATGTTTAACTATGGACTCTTGCATTGTTGCTTCAAAATATATTTAAGAACAACTCCCCTCTTCCTGCACTATTATAGACTAGAGGCAAGTAATAATTTAACTTTCAACACCTGCTGCTGCTGCTGAGCCACTTCTAGAATTACTGGGTTTTTGGGTGGGTTTGGTTTTTGGGTGGTGGTTGTTGTTGTTTTGTTTGGGGTGTTCGTTTTTTTTTTTTTTACTTTTGATTTTTTTTCCAAAGTGATCCAGTTCAGAATCAGGAGTAAATTTGAGGTCAGGCACTGATCCAAAAAGAGGTCAGATGGCTAACAGTCTCTGTTGCTGCCCTCACAAAGGTGAGGCTTTTGTTGTTCTCCCTTTCAGAATAGTTTTCTGGATCTTTAAAACAAGATTTCAAGAAATGCATTTGCTCAGAAACAGACTGTGCAGAATTCTTATCCCTTTCTATTACGAGGGATGTTTAAAAAAAAAAAGGCAAAATTAAGGACCTGTTCTTGTAAATCCATTCTGTTTTCTCTGGAATGGCAGTGCTGCATGCTCTGTTCACAGCAAAGGGCAGGCGAAAAGAAAACATTAATTCCAGTCAGGACCAAATTTTGGTTGCTGATTTTGGGAGTTCTGTCCGATAAACATGCTTGCTAGGGCTGTTTATCTTCTACTGCATGGACAGAATTTTGAAACAAAGATTGGCATTCTCTTCAAAGTGCTTGTTTTGTGAAGATTGGCCTAATATGCCTGCCACTGATGAGACACATGCATTGTGCCGTCTTTTCATGCTGTCTGTGACTGTCAAGTCAGATTTTGACCCAGGTTTCTCACAGGTTAAACCAGCTTTTTAATGGTTCTTTATACTTTCATGCAAAAAGCGCAAGGGATTATTATCTTGACAAGCACAGCCTATTTTCTGGTTATGTTCTAATAGATATTAATTAATATACAGTTGAACCTGTTCCCCGTTAATCAGTTAGGTCGTTGTGCTGATTGTAATAGAAGCCAGCTGTCAAGTCAAATAAGATGACTTTGATGGCTAAAAATATTTTTTTTCCTCTCTCTCTCTCTTGAAAGAAAGAAAGAAAAAAAATAAAACCTATAGGTGTAAGAAGTTCCATGTTAACATTGTGGATCCTGTTACCAAAAAATAATAGTGTTTCATGGTGAAATTAACTTGCCTTATCTAGAGACTTCATTTGTTCTTACCATGCAAGTCATTTACTTGAAGCATCTTTGGCCATATAGACCTTTTGGAAGCATTGTACCTTGGGAATTGCTATTGCCAGCATTTGAATATGTTTGTGCTGTTTTTGAGAGTGACTTCAGCCATGAATGAATT
Source organism: Fregata magnificens (assembly GCA_013389945.1). Classification (NCBI taxonomy): domain Eukaryota; kingdom Metazoa; phylum Chordata; class Aves; order Suliformes; family Fregatidae; genus Fregata; species Fregata magnificens. The sequence goes on along the minus strand of WAAD01025967.1, from coordinate 9,150 downwards.
GTTATTCTCTGCAAATCAGCAAAGTATGATCTTAAGTTATTAAGATATGGATCTTATGTTATTAAAATATGCTAAAAAGCTTCTGTAAATCTTTACATATCAGAAATTTAAATTTTCTCCCCAGTGTTGTGTGGATCATTCCATGGCAACGCTAGCTGTGACTGCTGCTCTGAATTAACGTAACTGACACTATGCATAGCCCTGGATACAGGCTTGCTGACATCAACTCTTTTGGCATGTATTCAGAAAAGTAAACAAAAGACAATCAGTGTTGAGTTTGGCATAACTAGCAGGTCCACAAAACTGCCAAATCCTTCTCAATGTATTCATCCAATTAATCCCATTGATTTACGACATCTACTTAAGTGAGTAAAACATACTGTATTTGGCCTTAAAAATGTTGGTTTTCTAGTGAATTAGTGAACACATTCTTCACTAATATTGCATTTTTCATGTTTTTTGGTGGTGATGTTCCTTTGTAGAAAAAAAATGAATTCTGAAAGCTCAGCCCTTACCATGAGTAGCCCTGCTGTAATAAACCAGTGTGCCAGAGGAGGGATGGAAGAAGAAAAAGTTTGGTAAGCTTTACCTCTAATTTTCTAAGAGGTTAGTAGAGAGCAATATTGGGAGATGTAGTTTTAAAAATACGTAAAAGAATTATTTGTTATAAATGTTTGCATTTATTTTGTGTTATTTAACAACAGAGAAGGAAAAAGGGAAATAAATTTTTATTTTGGTTTTGAGTTTTTAGCAGATGACCACGGGACAGGGTGTCATGGGGGATGGGCAATGGAAAAACTGTTCACTTCAACAGTGCACCAGTTGTACTAGTGGAATCTCTCACATGTGGCGAATGTCTTAATCTCCCAATGCTGTTGCTATGCTTGTGCGATGCTATTACTAGTACCCTTCAGTACTGTGCAGGCTTGTGGTCTCCTGAGATTCATGCCCTGGGAGACATTGCAAAGTCAATAGTTTCTACTTTTTGTTTAAAAAAAAAAAAAAAAAAAAAAATTATTTTTTACTGGGAAAAAAAAAAAATTACTTTGTACTGGAGAAAACAAAATATTACGCTGTTCAATGGCAGATGTGGACAAATGCGTAGACTTTAGGACAATTTTTTTTGTGAAAACTGCCACTGACCATGCAATTCTTAGCACCTCCTTTGGTGTTTTCATGAAGGGAACAGGGTGTTGAGAAGGCATTGAGACTATATCAGCTGTGTTAATGAGTGCCTTTTATTGCGAGCCCGCTGATTTTTTACTTGCTGTTGTTCACCAGGGTTTTGCTAGGGTTTTGTTACATTGTTTATTTACCATGTAGAAAACAACCAAATAAACTCATAACAGGAAGCATGGTAGCCATATGGACAAAAAGCTAACTTACATGGGTTTTGTAGTCTGAGAAATAGTCTTGAAAAGCTAAAGAATTAAAGAAATATTAGCAAATTAATGTTATATTTCCTGCTAGATGCTTGTCAGGAAATCATGTAGAATCTTTTTTTGGTTTTGTTTTTATGTAGGATTAAATTAACAGCATCATAGTACCTGGAAAGTAGTTTCTTTTTAAATGTCTTCCACTATTCTACTACCATTCCTTGAACATCCTCAAAGCTAGAAACAAAATCTTTGGATGAAGGGGCGGGATGAGGAAGACTTGTGAGCTTCCCTCCTGACTCCCAAATCTAATGAGGGGTCGGGAATTGTCACATACTGTTCCTTTGTTTGATATCTTTTATTGTTTTTTTTATCCTGCTTGTGGTATTGAGCAATATAATTTCATTTTCTGCATGGCATTTCTTTGTAATGCTTCATGGCAATTCTTAGTAATGTTGACTAAAATTGTGGGAGAGTACAATTTATGTTATCAAGTATTAGAGTATCATGAATAAATGGTATGAATTGTTACGAATGTGTAATTGACCTTAGGGAAAGTGGTGGAAAATAGCAGAATTTACCAGTCTTTGATTTGCCTTTGGTCTTGTCTGTCCCACTCCCCACCTCCCCCAAATTCTCGTCTATATTGTTTGTGTACGCTGATCTACAATTTCTTTGACATGCATTCAGTCTTACTTGCTAATACTTTTAATCATTGCCTTCCTGCAATTCTTCATTAAATTAGTCAGAGGTTAGAGCAGAGATTGTTCTCTTCTTCAGGAATTAAATACATCTTTTTATTTAATATCCTAGGATGCTTAGGAGTTCTAATTAGGAGATAAAACAGATTTCTTTTTTCAGACATTGTAAAATTACCCTTGGATTTGAGGTTAAATAAATATCCAATTCCAGATGCTCATCTGCAGGAGCAGACATAATCTCAAAGTTCCTCCCTCTTTCTCTGTTGGTGCTAGGGCAAGTTATTCAGTGTGTCACTGAGATGTAGAGAATTGTTTCACATTGTAGGATTAGTTTAATGCAATTTACATGACACTTGGAAATAAAGATTTCTATAACCACTAGACTATTTACCCTGACTGGTTGTATGGTCACCACTGTATATGTGGATATATGTTTGATAAATATTTTCAGTCAGTAAGATAAATGTGAAATGAAAATTTTAAATTAGAATCTCACCTTGTAGACCTTGTTGGCTGTGAGTAAGTATGTGACAGCTTATGAGAGTGCTAATCAGGGGCAACAGAAACTTGGACTGACTTATCTTGACACTGACGTGTTTTTTACTGAAAGATAAATCGATGAACACTTCAGTGGTTAAGGATATATTGAGATTTAACTCTTCTGTGGGCAGAGAATAATATATGCTGTAATAGGTTTTGTGATATCCTTTTATATTTAAGTACCATGTATTAGGTTATAGAAGTGGTATAAAGAGCCAGGTTATCTCTTCATGTAAATTATGGGGCCTGTGCTGAATTACAAGGAGCTAAAAATATTTAACCCAACTTAAGGTGTGCTTCGTATCTTCTTAAATGTGTTTCAACGTGTATATCAACGAACAATATCACTTTTACTTTTGCTAGCTTATTTTGTAAACCAAAATCCAGTTTGTTAAAAGGGGCATCATGTTTGCAATCTGTGGAATTTTAGTTGGCTTTTGTATTTGAGAAGCTGAACAGCAGTCTGATGTATGTCTGGTATAATGAATGCAAGATGTGGCTGACTTGAGTTCTTTACTATCTGTGACTCAGCTGTTACTTGGTGGGTGCAATAGATACAATGGTGAAAATTTCTTTTAGATCTATGTGGAATATATTTGAAGTTTTCTAAAATATTTTTGGTTTTTTTGCTTGGTACTGTGGGGTTTTGTGAGTACTAGAGCTGAATAAACATTTTTCTCAGCCTAATAAAGTGCAGTGTTGCACTGCATTACTGCATCATGCATTTATTATTGTTTTTTCATTGTCTGATTCTTGAAACATTCTCAGTTTTATTTTCATGAAAATGTGACTGTTAGTAGGGACTGGTCTTAGTCATAGCAAGATTAGGAATGCATACTATCAAAAGTATGCAGTAACAGTGTAAATTATTCAATCAAGTCAAAAGTAGCAAAGCCTAGACAGAACAAAAGCCCTGAGCAAGACCTTATCTAGCATTTAAACATCACTTATGATGCATGTAAAAGGCTTTGGTGTTGTGTAAAGCCTTATATTCAGGCCCCCTAGAAACACAGGGAAGAGTAAATATTGACTGGTGGTGATTTTCACTCACAGCCAGAAGACAAAGTTCTTAATTTTCTTCCTTGAATAAATTATTACTAAAGTGTGAATAATGGGTAGATACACTTAATATCAAGGACATTAATATTATACAACAAACTTGTGGTGGAATTATCCACATAACCTTAGTATACTGTGAAGTTTTCTCGAGTGCTGTATCTAAACTTGCATGCGTTGTATGAATGTTGTTGTGTACTTTGTTGTACAGTAAAAGCATGGTGCATTTGTTCAGGTGATAAGTGTAAATTGTCTTGTCTCTTTCCTTAAAGTTGGGATCTTTTGTATATTTATACTTTGTTTATAAATAGTAAGTGATGTTTTAATGATTGCCAGTGAGAATTTTGTTCTCATAAATTACCTACTGCGTTGTATCCTGTTTTAAATAAAGCTGCCAGAAGTACTTCTGGCATGATATGTTTTTATATTGGGGATAGATTAGAGGATAAATTATAAAATGGAAATAAATAATAGTTCACTAAATTACTTTCTCCCCTTTCATGGAAGATGATAGTGTAACTTTATAGAAGACAGTGTACCAACAGTACAGTACTAACTAGCTAGAATTTTCAAGTTCATGGAAAGGAGTGCAAGGGGGAGGAACTCTTAATTTCAATCTCCCCAAAATGCTAATGGGTATTGGGAATTCTATGGTTTAACTACTTTACTGACCATGAAGAGGACATCTGAAACCTTATCTGCTTTCTTTCTCTAGAGCTAATGCCAGAAAAGAATATAATATGATAAGATATGAAAAAGCTTCTGAAAAAAAACCCCTCCAAAATACAAGAAATTCAGTTACTAGTGGAGGTTTGAGTTTCAGAACTGTCTGGTCTGTTCCCAGTTACATTGTATAGCCATTTACAATTGCTATTCTGCAAATGCTATTATACAATTTACAATGCTATTCTGTTTAATCAGTGTTTTGTATCTGTGTAGTTTGGTACCTCTACAAGATACAGTTAATTGAATTCTCAAACTTGGAATGCTTCACTTGCTCCTATAGCTTTTTTTCCCCCAACATACATAATCAAGATTACAGCAGCAAAAAAATGCTAGTAGTAGTACTAGTGTGACTGCTGTAAACGTATGATAACTAGAGGGCACCACCGCAGACTTCATGTGTGAACCAAATGAAGCTGTTCTTGATAAGCAGGAATACCGAGAAATTTAGCTGATGCTAATTGATGTGATGACCATTTGCTATCTGAGCTAGTATGGAACAGTACTTGAACAAATAAAGGCTTGAGAGCCTTGAAATTCTAGAAGCTACCGATTTGGCAGATTCTCAGTTTCTTAACGTTGAAAATTGCAAGAAAGGAACTAAAGATAAGGGAGCAAGTGGGAACTGTGTCAATTCATCTACATTTACTATGAAAGTAGCTGGCTGGCATGTTGTTTTTAAAAACAAATGTGCAGGGGAATTGGAAATTTTCCGGTTTTTGTTATTGTGTGTGGACTTATAAGGTGCTTCCTCTAGGCTGGATGAAATCCTGCTAGTCAATTCTTTATCTTTTTACATAGGATTAAGTCGGGAAGTATTTCAGCTTTTTAAAACTAGTAATTGAAATCTGGGGTTCTGGATCTTTTCCGTGACTGAGTTTGTGGTGCCTTGGCTTTCCATTTCTGTCTCCAAATACCATGTCATGTTGCTTACTGAGTATGCAACGCTCACCTATTTCTGTGGCAGTCACTGTCACTTGTAGAGCAAATCTCTTTGAAAACTGCCTGTGTCATGAGGCTCTGAAGAACTAAATATATAAATTTTAAAACTAACCAAACAAGCATTGTTACATGTGGACTCCAGTGCATTCTGACTGTCTTTGTATTTATGACTTGACTTAAACTGAGTTTGGGGACAAAAACGTCTTTAAATATTTTTTGTTTGTTCCTTGTCTTCTACTGTAACAGCTAGGCTGCTTTTGTTTCAGCTTTCCTTTCCAGTTTGAGATGGAAGTATTTTTGTAATCTATAAAGGCATGTGGGTACTGGTGCTAATCTTCGCTGAGAGCGCAGTGGCATGCAAATGACAATGTTAAGTATCTTATGGGAAAGCTTTAATTTGGAATCTCTGACATTTTTTAAGAGTTATGTGTTTCAACGGGGGCTGGAATTACAGTCATGTTTCTCCACTAAACTTCAATAGAAGAATAACTTGCTTTCTGCGAAATTTATTGTAGAGAAATTGACAATTTGTAACTATTAATTTTGGTGACTTTATGGGGAGGGAGAGCTATTGAAACTCCAGTCTGTATGGAGAGAAGGAAGACAAACTTAGATACTGAACTTATGTATTACAAAACTTATTTGCAAAACCAGCTCCATAACTGCGTACACTGAAAGAGAAAAGCTTACTGTCATATCTTAGTGTGAACGTATCTAGGGTGCAGTGAGATTGTTAGGATCTTATTTCTAATGTTGGCTGGTGTGATGCATGGCACTGCTTCTTGTCATGCAGCTGTGCCTGTGCAGCCCTTCTGATGAGACTGGGTCAGCTGTCTGCCCTACATATGGCTGTGTCCTCATGCCTAAGACGCATTCTCTGCAGGAAGATGCCTCAAAGTTTTCTCACAAAGTTGGAAGGGCCTGCTTTTCTTGCTCATTATTGACATAACAGTCCTTCCAGCTCAGCATTGT
>WAAD01025962.1:8926-29258 GCA_013389945.1 Fregata magnificens | reverse complement strand
CTCGGGGTGCCGGCCCGGCGCAGCGGCCTTGCGGCGGCCCTGCCGACGGGGAGCGGAGGAAGCGGGACGCTTCCTCGCTGCGAATTGTCCCCGCGTGCGCTCGCAGGGTAGGGGGCTGGAGGGGACGGCGAGCGGCTTTGGCTTGTGGAGCTCGTTCCCCGCTGCAGGAGAAATTCTGGGTAGTTGTAAGGAGGACGCGTCCTGCTCCTGCTTTTTCAAAAGAGGTGTTTTGCGCTGCGTGGTGCGCATCAAATGTCAGACGCATCAGCTGGACGCGTTGCGTTAAGTGTTAGGCTTTTCAGCGTTTAGATGATTAACAAATAAACCAGCAAGTGTTAAAAAAAATAGATGTGCGATGCATGTTCTTCTGGTAGTGTTATGGGGGGAGAAAAGCTTAAGTAAAGATAAGTTTCTGGGGTTTTTGACGAGCGGTAGGACAGCACCACTTTGAAAATGCTTGCCCACGGCCCTGGTGCCGTTGGAATGTGCTGGTTTGTCTTACTGATCTTTAAACACCCGCTCTTGTGCTCCTTAGAGTTGTATAAGACTTAGATATAGGCTGTCGCCTAATGTGTCTGTACTTGTATGTAGAACCGATAGTAAATGCACCCTCAAGAATTTCTTCAATGAATCCCTGTCTCCGCCTCAGCCAAACCTCTATGCCTGTGGATTGGCTTTTCAGAGGTTACAGCTGTCAAAGGAGGCTCCGTGCCTTTCTGATTGGTTTTCTTACTTGACTGTTGATATTAAAAGGAATGCTCTGTCTTACCGTTGTGGGGTTTTTTGTTGTTTTTCTCCCCCCATTGTTTTACCACTGTGATCAAAACTTCCAGTACTATCTGAAGAGTAAATTTCTGCTAGAATCTGGGAGCGTATTTAAAAGCAACAACAGTGTGGTACTAACGAAGCAATCTTGGAGAGTAATTTGGTTTTCTCAGTCTTTAAAGTCTACTTGCAGTGCTGTGTTTGCATTTAATGTCTATAAAATATGGCTTCTTTTTCAAAATGATTGTGTTATTTTGATAACTCATGTTTTAAATAAACTTTTTAATGTAAAATTGCCGTAAGAGTTCAAGCAAGCACGCTGCTTGTGGACTGCTTAAATGACTGTGAAGAAGATTAGGTTTCTACTTCAGTAAAACTGCTTTAGTGTTGTACAAAAATGTTGCTTTTCTGTAAGAACAAGGTTTATTTTCTCTGCACTGAAATGTGGCTATATTTGATATATTATGTAATAGTCTCTAAACGAAATGGTCATTGAAGCAATATATAAGCATAACGCTAGACATACCAGCCAGACAAGATTATAAACTGTACTATTAATAGATTGCTTAGGTTGTTGCCGTGTAGTGACAGTTTCATTCATGGAGCAGCCCTTTTCCCAGAGCTGCACAAGTAATTCTTTAATGTAAATTTTTGTGGTAGTGGTATGTAAAGCCCTTCTAGGAAAGGCTGTTGTAGGTGGCAGAAGGTGAATATTTTAGAAATATTTAAACAGCTTTCATTCATAGGAAATATTATTATGATTGATTTGATGTATTTTGAAAGGGACTTTTGCAAGGGGGAGAGAGACAGATCCATGTATTCATTTCTGACATCTCAATTACTTGAGCGTCTCAAGGTCTTTTTTTAGCCCGACTTTGGCCAGGGGTGCATCTTGTGAAAGGTGTTTGAACCATCAGGGTAGCTGATGGTTTGCATTTGCTGTACAAAGACACAAAGCTGATGTTACTCTGGCCTCAGTACACTGCTTTCCCTGCTGTGCCACCCTGTGTGAAGCCTTGGTGAAATCAGAGTGGTCTTGTAGTACGGTGTGTCATGGGGTCAAATACCATCTTTGAGGTCTGACTTTCACTGAAAATAACTATGCATTTACAGATTTGTGAGATTTAAAATGGTTAAGATTGACATGTCAGTCTGACCTGTTCTTTACAACCTAGTCTTGCCACAGGCCTGTGATTTGCTTTGTTCGTGATTGATATTTTGTATATACAAAAATGCAGATTTTGGTCCCTTTGTAATGTGGGTTTTTTGTGGGGTTCTTTGTTTTGGTTTGGTTGGGGGTTTTTGGTGTGGTGTTTTTGTTTGTTTTTTTTTTTAACTAGTGCTATTGTTTGGAACATAGAAGGGTTTAGAGCCGGGGGTGTGTGTGTGATGATTATCACTCATTTCTACTACTATTACTAAAGTTATTTGGACTGTGTATTACAATGTCATACAGTCACTATAGTCCCAGACTGGGCAACTGCTGGTCATTCGACTAAAAAAATTATACTGCCCCGTTTGTCAGTATGAGCATCTTTATTTGACTTGTCTTTTGATTTGATCTTGATGAATACTCTGGAACTATTTCTGTTTAAGCATCTTAGAGATTTATATCTGCTTGCAGCATTTTACAAATCAGCAGCTCATTTTTCTCACTTGGAGATTCCAGCTGTGAAAGAATTAGGCTTCTGGTCTGTAGCATGTTTATGTGAGCAAGTGTTTATAATTTTCCCTAAATTAAACCTGAGGAAGAAAATTTTGTGGGTTTGTTTTTTTGTTTTGGTTTGTTTTGGTTTTGTTTGGTTGTTTTGTTTCTGTGGGTTTTTTTTGGTTTTTTTTTGTTTTTTTTTTTTTTTTTTTTTTTTTTAAACTTGTGAGAGAGAGATTACTATTGAGCACAAGCAGGAAGATGTCCTTTTGTGAGGTTCAAAAATCTGAGCAGGAACATTTTGTGTTGTTTTTTTTCTGATGAGTAAGAGTTGTGTTTCATAATGGTAATGAATTGTTTTGGCTAGAAGGGGGAAAAGTTGCAGAATAGATAAGCCTTGGTTTTGTTTCTTATCGCATAACTATGTGTTTTTTATTTGAATATGTATTACTGGAGATTGCTGAGTTGCATGTTGTGGGGGAAAAATCATGCTTAATAATGAGGCAAATTCAGGCTGAAGGCTTTCAGAAGTAAATTTTCTTAAGTTGTTAGGAAGCTAAAAGCATGGTGGTAATTGATGATACCTAGATTGCCTGATCAAAGCTATCTGAACGTTCATCTCCGTTCTTGTTTGAACATACATTCATTTACAGCTGAGTTTGACATCACATGATAAGGCTAAGGTTATAGAGGAAAAAGTGCATGAATAGCAAGTTAAGGACATGGTTTAACATTATTAAAATGCTGACAGAGTACGAACGAGAAGTGACTTTCATTCTCAGTCCTTGAGCGATCACCTCCGGGTGATCTTTCACTGATCATTAAATACAGTGTTCAATTTTGAGTATTTTGACAGGCTGGAAATAGTTAACTTGAAGAAATTTTTACTTCCTTTCTCTTCTGTTCATACTCTCTCCATCTCTTAGTTCATTCAGTTTCTTTTGTGACACTGGAAACTTGAAGTGTTCAGCATCTGGCTTTCAAGGCGTCCTGGAGCTAGTGATGCTTCTGAAGCAGCATATTCATTCTCCTTTTAAAGCAGGAAGTGTTAACTGTGCACAAGTCTTAAGGGGTTTTCGGATATTTTTGCTGATACAGTGTAACATGCTGAATTTTTTTTGCTGTTAAAATGAACTGGAAGAGTTCAGTCAGGAGGACTTTGAAATACGTGCATAGACACAGAGGTATCATGAATTTTATGGCAATAATTACTTGGTTATTTTTTTTAAAAAAAGTTTTTTATGACCCAGTCCTACATTCACATTTTGTTGCACGTATTCTTATGCCTAAATGTTTTTGGTGTGTGATTGCTGTTTATAAGAACAAACAATAGTCACTTAGTCTTTTCTTGGAGGGGCTTCATCCTGCATGCGTGAGCATAAACACATTGATATTGTTTGGGGACTTCAGGGGTGCTCTGCTTTTGCCTCTTTTGCCTATTGTTGAAATGGTACACATTTTACAGATTATGTATTTCTTTTGTACATTGCATTAACTGATAGTGCCTTTTTTTTTATAAGGAGATAATGGATTTGTTCACATATTACAGCTAATTGTCAACATAAAGGCAAGTAGTCTTGTTTGATACATATTTTATGTACTGGAGTTGTGTTGAGTGCATCCATGCTACCGGCTTGCTTTCTGCAGTGAAATCAGAGTTTGTAGTTTAGTCCTCGAGTCTCCCCGCTCCACTCCAGATACACTGTCACATCTTTATTGGGAAGCGTAAGTCTTTTAAGGCTGATTTTATGTATGGAAATGTTATGGGTAGTTGTTTTCATCGCATGAATAGGTTTTTTTTCTTTTAATCTTAACTTAGCAATAATTAATTATACTAAATTATAATTGTTAACTAATAGGTGCCTTAAAACAATTAGCTTAAATTTTATGATAAAGATGGTATTTTCTTTTAGAGAGAGATGAAGTTCTGTTGTTAGTTGTGCTGTTGACATCCATGACTTCTAGGAAGGTGCTTAAATAAATGCAGTCAAGTATTACAGACTCGCACAGAAAGTGTGAGGTTGGAAGGGACACTGAAGGTCATCTTGGCCAACCCCCTGCTCAAGCAGGGCCACCTGGAGCCTGTTGCCCAGGTCCATGTCCAGGCGGCTTTTGAATATCTCCAAGGTGGAAGGTACTAAATGTGTCAGGACTTATTTAAGCTGTTGATCAGAAGTACCTACCTGGTATCTGATGCACTCAGGTTTAGGTTTAAAAACATAAATGTGCATAAGTGACTCCCCATGTGGACAGAACCTATTCTAACTTGAGATTTGTATGTCGGATGTGCATTCATAACCTGTGGTTGAAGCCCCAAAGTTGCTTACACATGAGGGGCTTTGTAGAACAAAGAAGCAGCCAGGACACCAGTGTGTAAAACAGGTCAACAGAGGATAACTGTAGTTCACACCATGCAAATATTCTGTAAAGCAAAAATCCCTCAAAAAGACTATGAAAGTTTAAGAAACTCAAAAGATTGTCCTTCCATGCAAAGCTAAGTGAAATCAAGACAGCAGGCTTTCCTTAGGAAAGAAATGGGGTTTGTTTGATTAGAATCAACTGGCTTATGTGTTGGGGAAATGTAATTCCCTTTAGAAGTTTATTTCTCAGTTTGAGTTCAGCACCTTTATTTATTTACTTATTTTGGGTACGTGTGGTGACTGCTGGGATTGCTGAAGTATGTTTGGTAGTAGCTAGCATAATGCTGTGTTGTAATCTTTATTCATGGAATTCTAAATTTCAGTTCTGTTTGAGACCTCTTCCCCTGCCTCCAGGTCCTGTATTTTTCTCCCTCCCTTTGAGACCCATTGCATCATGCAGTGCTGTCCCTCACACGTGTGTATTTCAGCTCCATTTCCCAGCCATTATTTCTGTTTTCAGCTCTGATCCTGTATCCTTCCTGTGCTTTCACCTGCAAAATATTTTTGTGGCTAACAAAAACCTCCTTCCCGTGCACTGCTGGTGGTACTTAACGTCCCATTTGATAATGGTATATCAGACTTAACACTAAGTAGGGGCTGAAAATAAGCTGTTGATGAATGTGGACCCCATCGAAATGCTGGAGTAGCTGAGCGTAGTTTAACTGGTAATCTGTTAAACTGAGTAGCCTTTGCTTTAATTTGTTCTGGCTGTATTTCTGTGGCTGAAGTTAAACAATGCAAAGATTTGCTCTTAAGTCTCAAACTCACAATCAGTTTATTAGGGCTTATCACATTAGCACCTATCAGCTAACCTCTAACAACTGCTTGTGAGTATAGGCTTAGCCTGTGACAAATGTCAAGTAATTTATCTGGCAGTGTGCTTTTAAGATATGGCTGAGCCAGACTAACTATGGTCTGCGGCTAGTAGGGACGGTCTGCCTTTCGGAGTACTGAGGCCCATCTGACTTGGTAATGGGAGGTGAAAGCCCACTGTGGGAAAGTTGAGCATCCTGTACTTTACGAGAAGTGGTAGAAGCATGCGGGGATAGAAGACTTGGGAATGGAGAAGCATGAGACTGCTGGCTTTTGGTGTCATCCTGAGGTTAGATGGGTTCAGCCGTATCTTAAAACCAGACTCTTAATTTAGATAAAGTTGCATTTTTGCTGCAGGCTAGAGTCGTATGCATGGGGTCAGTTAACACCAGTCCGTGAAATCCGACCTAACTTGTTTGGGTGCCTGAGTCCGTAGTAGTGAACAAAGGTATCTGTACGGACGTTAATTGGGAGTCACACCTCAATTCATTAGGCAGGAACTTTCCCTTATAGGTAGGTTTCTTCAGGATGAGGTGTAATTCCATGATGAAAGCTTAGGAGAGCATTGTGAAACCTACCTGTCTGTGCTCTGTTGCTCAGCTCTGGAACATCTCAAATGTAGGTAGCAATTTTTCCTTTTCCTTCAATTTAAGAAAACCTCAGAAAGAAGCACCTCGGGCAGCTTCAGTTGTGCTTTGAATTACGTGGTGCCAGATTTCATATTGCTCCTGCTTGGCAAAATTGAGCAGTAGTCAGCTTTGTACAATTTCTGTGTTGATTGAGATCAGTTGAGATGTCCCGTTTGAATAATTTAGATCAACAGATGTTAAATCTGCTTATACTAATCTTGATTTTAATTATTTTTCATAAGAAAGATAATTTTGATTGGTGCTAGACATTCAGAAGGTTATTTGTAATTTGTTTTGCCACAAAGCTAATAAACTATGCCTTGTTTATACTTACTTGAACAGTTATATGCCTTAGCATATTTATCGTTCTAACTGTTCAACTTTTAAAGAGACAAATAACACATTTAATATTTACATAAACAAAATTACAGTTAAATCTTAGGTGTTGCAAAAGCTATTGGTGGTGAAGATTAATTGTAGAACTGAAATTTCTGTAACAAGTACAGAAGAACTGAACCAGAACTGAATGACTGTGTATGAAAAGAAGTAGATAAAATCATTTTATGAGACTAAAAGTAATATCAGTATAGACTGTCATAATTTCGCATTTAATGTTGACTAGTTCTGAGTCAAAAAAATGATGTATTTTGGAATATACTATTTTAAAGCTTTGATGTTAATCAATTTTGCAAATTCCTGCTTGTTAATATGTGATAATCACCGTACTGCATGACTGAAGATGTTGGGTTAAAATACTGTCCCTGTCCATAACAGAGCTGCTCTAAATATAGGGGAGCAGGAGACTGCAGAAAAAAAAAAAATCTTGAGTTCTTATTTTTCCTAATTTGCTTTGGTGCAATTCTAATTGTGATTAATACATTTACACCAATAAAATGCCTAATCCTTTAAGGTAAAAGGAGAGATTACCACACCTGATTCGCATTGGTTTTGTTTTGTAAAAACATGCCTTTGGTCTGTTGTTATTTAAATGCACACTTCAGAGCGGAAAGAGTGGGTGAGCTGATACCAGAGTCACCCTCTCATCTGAGTTACTTGGCAAAGAAGAAAGTCGTTCCCCACTGGTAAATGTGTGAGGACAGAATCGGGTTGCTTTTGTCTAATAGACTTATTTCTCTGGTCCCTGAAGTTTGGTGTCCTCAACACCTCACCAATACGTTTACTTCAGTAGAATTTTTCTCTGTAAGGTATTTTCTCATGTTTACGTCATCTTAAATTGCGAGAAGTTAGGGCTTATATAGCTTGCCTTGTTGAGACTGTTCCCCAATTCGTTAGATGTCAGTTTCCCATATCAATAAACTACTGTTTTCTCCAATTTATCTCATCATGTCCCCTGTGACACACAAAGTAATTCGTGTACCTATCAATTTGTAGCCAGCATCTTTATAAATATTTCCTGCTCCTTTTCCCTAGATGTTTTCTGTTGTTTACATTTTAATTTGTAATTTGGGTTTCTTAGCTTTCTGCCATTTTTATGGCTGCAACTCACACTTTTTTCATCTGTTTGACCACTTTGAGTTGCATAACAAAAACTGTTTCTACTTTGAAGCAGCCAGGTAATGTCTGATTCCCCTGTGCTAAACTTAGATATAAACAAAATACTGGATGTCTTGCAATGGTATCCAATGACTAGGTAAGTAAGAGAAAGAGGCACTGTTATTACAGAAAGTTAAAAAATAATAATATATATGTTTCTTGAGTTAAAGGTGTTTGAGTTAAAATGGAATTCTGTAGTTAACTTTTAATAATTTTAATGCCTAGCAATTACTGTATGTGCACTTGTGTGTTTAATTGGGGTTTTTTTAACCCTTTTCTAAGTTGTCCTAACTTCAGAACCAATCTCTGGTATCTCTTTTTTTCATTATAATATGATGGATTTGTGTTTTGTTCATCAGGTCTTCAGGTTTCATCACTTTTGTGAGGACATTTGTTTTAAAAACTCTGTAAAACACAAATTCCCTGGTATTGGTGTGTGTACCTCAGTTAAATAAAAATCCATAATACGAACTTTGAATCTCACTCCTGGAAAGAAGACGTTACACACAGGTCAGAGTTAAATGCATTGTGCAGTAAGAGAGGGAGAGGTACTGTAAGCAGCTTGTTCTTGAGTGTAAAAGTTATACCCGAAACTTTCCAGGAAATTGCGTTGCTGATGAAGATGAAATTAACGGGCTCATTTGGTACCCAGACTCTTTGTAGCTTAACATCAATGCTAAGGCAGTAAGTTCTGCTTTCACCACAGGAGCTTATATTTAGTGCACGTCTTTCATTTAAGCAGCCATACACATTCACACCTCTTGATCTTTGACTGTTCTAACTGGCCTTGAGGCTTCTGATGGGTACCATCAAAATGAGACCCCACGTAACCTGTGTGGCATTGAGTGAGAAGTGATGTTTTGAAAGACCAGATCTTTAATATTAAGGTAACACAGTTTCTTTGCTAACAAATGTGATAGGGTAAGCAGCCTCAGACGTCTTAGCCACATGAGGCTCTTGAGTAGCTTCAAGCGAGGTTTCTGTGCTGGGACCAGAGGCAGTGTGTGTTGTTACGAAGTTGTTGGGTAATGCAAATCTCTAATTGTGGGATGAAGTGAGGCAGCAGCTGCCGCTGCACTGCCTTTCCCTGGTCCTTGTGGCCTATCAGCAGGGAGACAGATCCCGTGGGGAGGTGTTATCAGCTTCTGTTGGAGAATTTCCAGTCTTCCCTCCTGGTGACTCTTCCTCCTCCCCTCTACAAGGAGCACAGTCTTGTGACTCGTGGCCACGTGAAGGTTTTGTTGCGTGGAGCGAGGCATGAAACGGAGTTCAGATTCTGTGTATGCTACTGTAGTTAATAAAGAGGAAAACTAGTTGTTGTGGAATCTCAGCCTTTTAAAATACATTGTGGGGTTAATTGCATGAAAAATAAGAGAGAATACTTATATATGTAGGTGTACACCTTTCCACCTGTTTGTCTGACTTGGGACTATCAAGTTATGCTAATTGAAGCAAACCGTAAAGAAAATAAAAAGGAATTCCTCAGATGCAATTTGTTGACAATCTTTTCTGTGTAAGGTGGCATTTGTTAGTGGTGAATGATACAAATGTATCGCAAGGAGCTAGATGAAGACTGCTCTCTGTGTCTTTTGACTGGATGTTGCAGGACTTGTAACAATCTTCTCTGAAGGTCATGCAAAGGCATCTTGGGGGGGGAAAAAAGGTCCTGCTTTTCAGGAAGCATATATTTCTCAAAGTACCATATTCAGCCTTTCCAAAAGGAATTTTTAATAATTCAATTTAATTGTTATACTATAACAATAATTCTGTTTTTAAGAACTCATTTATATTCAAGTTTTGGCAGAATGGAAACTTGTATAATTAAATGTAGCTTTAAAATATAGTGCTCGGGGTTTTTTTGACGTTTCATAAACAGTGACAGTTTGTGTCAATGATATGTTCATAAATAGCGAACAGTCATTATAGGGATGGGAGATTGCTCATGTTCTCATACACTACTGCTGTCCCACTCAGTAGGGTAATACTTGGGATGTCTCACCGTTGTTTCATGTCCCTTATTACATCAGATGATTGAAATGGCATTGTTTGCTTTTTCTGCATTAAACTTATCTAGGGATTTTTATTTTGGTTTTTTTGTGCTGCAAGGTTAACTAAAGAAACACAAAAATCCTTGCGATATTCTCTGGTCATCTCACTTCCCCTATACCTCCGTGTCTCATGGGCTAGTTTCCACTTTTATTGCTTGTCTTGCCTGTAATCACTTTATAGTGCTTAAATTGGCTTCAGTCAGACTGCCAGAGAGGAAATGAAGGAATTTTGGGGGATTTTTTTGGTCCAGATTCGATTTTCTTCATTTAGATACACAGCTCCTATGTAGACCTATCTATCTAGACACAAAGTGTCACCCAAGGATGTTGGGCTTGGTTAGGTGTTGGTGGTGGCCCTTCTGTTGTGGTGTTTCAGCCTACATCAGCATTCTTGAGAGAATATTTAGGCAATTTGTCTCTAATCAGATGATTTGTATGTAGAGTATTCACAGTAACAGAATGGCTTGTCTTTTGGGTTTTAGATAGCACTATATAGTGTTGTGAAATTAAAATTTTTTAGGAACTGGGAAAGGGAAGAAAGTGACAGAAAAGTGTTGGTTTGTGAGGGTGGTTTTTTTTTTATTGACGTATTAGTTCACTCACTTCTGAAATAATGGAGTTACTTCAGAGTAGCTAAGTAATAAAGATCTTGCCCATTCCAGGGGCTTCTGTGAATTTTTAGGATGGAGTAGTATGATTTGATTCACTTTGCTGCTGCCTCCTTCATTGAGTTGTCTGTAACAGCAGCCTATCATTAGTATGGGGTGGTTGTTTGTTTTTTTTTTTTTTTTTGTCCTGTAGTCATAATTTGGCAGTACGGGAGGCAAGTGCATGACGAGTGGTTCTTGTGATTATTTTAAAAAAGGGTGGGGGGTATCATATTGGAAAAACATGATATGGCCAAAAGTGAAACTGAGAAGTGGTTCCATGAGCCCTTTCCTCGTGTAAGGAGATAACACTATACCTTCTCCTGCTTCTCGTGGGTTTTCTTGAGCTTCCGTCCACTGAGAGTCAGAAACCCCTTAGGGAAACTGAGAGGAGTTTCAGTCCTATGAAGCAGCTTTGCTTTGGGTGCGTTGGTTTGAACTCAGTGTGTGAATTTTTGTTGTTTGCCCAGCTCTCTGCATTACTTCATAACTAATATCTTTTAAGGGGACACCATGTAGCAAGAGGAAACAGATCTGATTAATGAATAGACTAATTCTCCATTGGATCAGTAGAAAATAATGTATGATCAACTTTGCTAGTTCACTAAAATGTTTTCTTTTCAAAATAAATTGGAAATGAAGCAATGAGGTTCTCCTAAGATACTCATTGCTGTCTCAAGGGTGAAAATTGCTGTGGGGCACAGACAGGTTTCCTGCTCTATATATGACTCCTTACTTCAGTTAACTCTTTTCCATCCCAGGGTAGAGGGAGGGGAAAGAAAGGAAAACAGCTCTGTAGGTATCTTCCTTTTTAATTTTTTTTTTCTTCATTTTCCCCCACCTCTTAAGCCTTTCAGCTGCTTAGATCCACTTTCAGTTATGATAACATTAGAGCAAGAAGTCAATCATACTCCAGATAATTGGTCATAATTTTGTTTATACTCAGTTGACATGTCCAGGAATCTCTCTCGTTTTTGGGGGGTTTTTTGGTTGTGTTGTTTGGGGGTTTTTTTTGGTTTTTGGGGTTTTTTTTGTTTTTGGGTTTTTTTTAAAAAAAAGCTTTTCCACTAAGCTGCTGACGGCTCAAGAGGAGATCCATCCCATTGGTGTTGTGGAGACAAATGAATCCTTGATAGAAAATATCAAGCTCTTTCTGTGCTGAGGAGGATAAATATTCATTGGCCTGGCAGTTAAGGATTGAAAGGGTTAACCACAGAAGGAAGCGGAAGGTGGTGCTTGAGTTTACACTTTTGTCTTGGAAATCTTTATAAAAAAACAGAAGTCTTTATAAAAAAGTGGGGAAGGGGTGTGCAAAGAGGGAGTAGGTAGGGCTGTGGCATTAGAAGGGGGAGAGGCTTTTGGGCAAAGCAGCTTTTGAGCGTCATGACACTTTTTTCTCTAAGTGTTGTCAACAGGTGTTACTAGCTGTGGGTGAGACTTTGCAAGATAAGTCTGCACATTTTGGATTAAAAATCTATACTTTTTGTTTCTGAATCCCCATATTAAATAGAAAAATGTCAATTAATTTGTATTTCCTAATTTGAATATAATGTTAAACAAATAGGATCTTTAGGCTTTAATTTTTCCTTGTTTTCTTTGCTTTAATTCTGTTCTTGATTGCAGGTAGATTGGAAGGCTGACTCTAGGTTGGCCTACAAATAGCTGATTTTTGAGTAGGTAAAGCTGTTAATAAATTCACTTTTCTATCATACATACAGTGGAGTGCTCTGGAGTTAAAGCCATCTATCTTGTTAAGAGAGCTGATTTTAACAGCTAAGCTGGGGTATGTTTTGTTTCCCTTAAATCTCCGTAATACCTGTCAAGACGTTTCTTATGTTAAAGTCTACAGTGTTGCAAATATCTAATGTAAATTGTGTGACCCGAAGCTCTGTTGTGAAAGGACTGGCAAAGAGGAAATTCTTTTCTTAAATAGTGTCACAGTAAACTGTAATATGTTTTGTTACTTTCTGCCTCACAGGGTAAATGTAAATATTAGTAAGTGAATAAAAGTGGTGAAATAACCTTTTAAAGAATTGTGGCATTGCTTGTATGTAGTTTTAAGGCATGAAGAAGGGAACAGATACATTTAGTCCTAAAGGTTCGCCTTCTAGGGTGTCTGTATCCAGTATGGAATTGCTCATTGCAGTGTCATAATTAAGACAGATCAGCTTTTCAGTGTGAAGATGGTGTTCAACCATAGGCATCTCCCAACCATGCTCATCCAAAAAACTAACACATTTATTTAAAGTATGATAAACTCTGTTTCAGAAAGAATACTGTGGGGCAGCAGGGAACTTAAAGGATAAGGAAGAAACCAAACTGGTCTGTAGGATCCAAGTGCTCTGTTTTCCAGCAGCAGAATAAAAGGGAGTATATTGGTAAATATAGTTCTAATGGGTAAAAATAATGTTGAGTATCAATCGCTGTTTCCCTTAAAGCTTAACAAAAATAATCTTTAGGAGAATATTACCTGTTGACTTACTACTATTGTTGAACTTTTTTTCACAGTGAAGAAACTCCCAGGTAGAAAGTTTAGAAAGAACACGAAACCAGTGGTATTTCAGGGGTGAAAGGACATAGCAGTGAAGGTACCTTGCTCTGATTCAGACTTTGAGCCTGATTCTGAACATGTGCAACCAAAGCAAAGTATTTTTAGGTACCAGTCTTGTAGGATTTTTCGGTTTTCCCCTCAGAGGAAAAATTAAAGCAAGGATTGCAATGTCTCAGTATGGGTTCAGAGGTGTGATTTCAAGTCTTGTTCTGGACCAAAGCTGATACTTACTCTGTCAGCCCTGTTGTGAATGGCTGTCAAGTCATTTGGATTGGCGCTTCGAAGGTGGGGGTGTGAGACTAGGCGCAGTGTACTCTTCTGTGCCACTCGACATGGAATGAGTGGATTCATGCTGGCAGGACAGGCTGTCTACACCAAGGAAAACATACTGGATTATATAAAGCCAGTGACTTGGGCAATTTATTGTAAACTGTTGTCAGTACGGTGATTGTACAGTGAAGGTACCTGCATGGCTAAAGTGCATCTAGAGAGATGAATCTTTCACTTGGAGAACAATTTTGGTTTAATGCATAAATATGCTAAAGCAGCAGTATTACATACACTAAACATTTAGATACTTCTAATTCTGTTATGCTGTTAGTTGAAGAAACAGGACTATCTAAGCTGTATTTGTTTGAAATTTTCTAGTCGTAGTAGTGAGAGAGGTTTGGATGTGCTTTTTAAGGAATTAGTGGGTAATAACTCTTTGACAGGTATTCCTTTTTATTCCCATGGCAGCATGTTCTGTTTCTATCATCACTGTTTTGTCTAATGTTCAGTTACTTTGTATGAGATCTTTCTATCTTCCCTACTTCAGAACGAAGTACAAGTTAAAATACAGTGTATGTGTTTCAAAACCATAAGAAAAGGTGAAAAATAGAAAGGTATATTGGTATACCAGTTACTAAATCTGTCTTTAAAAACGCTTTTTCAGGTTTAATAAAGCCATTTAATTAGACCAACTTCCATATAAAAGTCTTCAGAGTTTGTTTAAACAGAACTGTTTCAGGAGTTAGAATTTTTATTTTCCTTAACTTCATGTTCAGCAGAAAGATTCCCCCCGTGTCCCGTCCCTCCCCCCAAATTTTAAAAATTACATCGCCTATCTGTCTCTTGAAGGTCTACTGTTTGATGAGTGACAGTAATACTGTTAAGACTTTTCTGTTAGAAAGCTGTGTTATGCTTGAGGGCTTTTTATAGTAAAGTGAGTACTAACACCTATTGTCAGATTTTCCTTGGGAACTCTTTGTATGCTTACTAGCAGTGTTACAAAACTGAGAATCTGAATTACTCATCTGCACTGTTTAATGGGCTACGGAGCCAAAAGATGTGTTGAATTTTGGTTGCTGTGTGTCCTTCTTCACTACTTTTTCTGAAAGTTAAACCTTATTTACCCATTTATTGTGGACTAGTGTGGCTTCTCTACAAGTTATTTAATCCCATTTTAGAAGAGTGTCTGGGTTTGTTTTATTTTGGGGGTGTGGTGGAGAACTGTAAGTTGGTCAGCTTTAGTTGGCTGGCTGTGTACAGAATGCATCCTGAGCAAATTTGTTGATGATCCTACATTAGGAGGAGTGGTTGACTTGCCAACAGTGGAGCATCCGTCTTTGTGGATGCTGAGAAACTTGAGGACTGGCCCAGCTGAAACGTTGTGAAGTTGAGTTAGGAGAAGTGCACAACTTCTGTACCTGGGGCAGAATAATAACGTTTTGCATCGATATGGGCAGGGAACTGCCTGACTGAGCAGCAGCACTGAGGGAAAGAAAGAACCAGGCGATGGGCCACCGGTGTGCGCACGCTGTGTGACTAGGGCATGCTGTAGACTGGGCTATGTTAGGAGGAGTGTGGCTACCAGATGGGGAAGTTATGATGCTCCTCTACTTGTCAGTGGTGAGGCTGCTCTTGGAATGCTCTTTCCTGTTACTCTGCTTTCCCCAGATTTCTCAAAGATGTTGAGAAACTGGAAGATAATCTGTCAGTGGGCTGCCAGAGTGGCTAAAAGCTCAGACTGTAGCTACTCTGAGGAGAAGGTGAGGGAACTGCTGTTACCTCTGGCAAAAGAGGGTTAGTACATCACTGAAACGGGTTACTTAGAGGGGCTGTGGGAACTGGCGATTTTCAGGACTTGAAAAAGTCATGGCTGACCTATCTAGTGTTGGAGATAATCGTCTTCAAGTGGGGGTTGGACAGATAACCTCCACAAGTCCTTCCTAGCAGCATTTCTGTGGTACTCCTGTGTACTGTGTTGTTAACTGTTAGGAGACAACTCTAGGGAGATCAGTTGAAAGCAACACAGTAATGAAACAAATTTTATTTTAGTTGAATTACCTACTCAGCGCTGTGAAGCTCTCCAAGACACATTTTAATGGTGGAGTGACAGATTTGCTCAGTATGTAGTAACTCAAGCAGATCACACCAGATATTTGATTGCATGCTTAATTCTAATAGCATTCACTTGGGAGCCTGATAGTTTGATTTAATGTTGCTTCATCTGCTACAGGAGATTCCCCAAGCTGCTCTTCCAGTTACTGATTTGTTATATTCTAATTTTGCGGAAATTGCGTTATTTGCGTTTCTGCAAGACCTCGATATTTAAGAGGGTGTAATTTATTAAATATCATTTACATATTTTTGAAGATTTGCTTTTATTCACTACCCTTTTTTTAAATAAAGGTCTGTAGAGCTAAAGAGGAAGAAATCCTGTTCTGGAGAGAATTTACCAAGTGCGTAGCACAGAATCTCTGCCTGCAAGACTGCCATGTCTGCCAGGCTGCATTGCAATCGAGTTATCAAAATGCTGGCTGGTTCTCCTCTTTGTGGTGTTGATGCCCAGTCTCTTCTGAGGCAGGATAGTTACTGGTGCTAATCGTGGGGAGGGGTACCCTGGAAAACCAAAGGAGAGGAGTTAAAGCAGCAAAGTCTTTTTTTTTTATTTTTCCTCTGTTCAGAACAAATACTCTTTCCAGCAGTCAGGTGTGTGGGAATGGCTAGAGGATAACCTGAAGCCCCTGGAATAGGCAAGGTGAGGTTGCATAGGTCTATGACAGAGCTGAGCTTCAATTTCAAGTTGATATTCTGCTGTGTCATCCTCCCTCCTCTCAAGTTTTGGAAGCTGGAGGCAAGAACTCTGCAGTGGGGGAGAGCAGTGAAAGGAGAACAAAACTTTCAGGCTCCTGGTTCCGCTCAAGACTAGTAGTTAATCTGCTAGGAGACTGCAGTTTGCTTTTTTTGTTTGACTTACGCAGGTGGAGAACTCCTGACTTAATTTTCCCAAGTAAATGGCTGTGGTGATTTAAGATCTTGTCCTGGTGAAGACTACCACTGTTCCTCTTTACTGGACGCACAGAAGGCAGCATGTGCCAGCTTAGCCATTTGGAGTCTTAGCATGAGACATTTTTGTAGTGGTTTAAATGAGTAGACTCTGCTGGAGGGTCTGAAGCATACACATACACTCTGTACAGCTGCCAGCCTCTGGCTCAAGGAGGGAGGCAGCGAGAGGGGTAGCATTCAAAATCATCCCATCATCTGACAGTCTACCAGACAGGCTCCTCTTGTTACTGGTCAGCTCATATCAGGTGTTCTGCAGACTGCACTGAAACGATACACAGACAGTAGCATGAATCGGAATACTGCGGTTGTACTGGTTGTCTTTGCTGAACTCTAACATAAATATTCATGAAAGATCTTTAAGAGAAAAGTTACAGGTTGGTGCTAACTTGCAGCAGTAGATGGGTTTCACTGAGTTAACTAATAAAATTATGCATGAAAAGATCTTTGTAAACTAATATATTTATTGTCATCTTTATTTCACTTGAAATGATTCTGTAGAAATTGTGACTCCTGTCCTGTAAGAATAAAATGAAGCGATACCTGTTTAGGGAGTCGGTGCTTTTCAAGTGTTGCTCTGTGAGGACTATTCTTTCTGTTGCTCTTAACTAGCTGCACTTCCAAAGAAAGCAAGCTGGTAAGAATTGCTGGGTAGACAGGAATGATGAAATTAGCTATTCTTTTGATTTGAATCTGTTGCTTGTAATACTTCAAAGGACTTACTATGCATCTGTTAACTCATCTTGCATAAATTTTCTCTATGGCAGGTTTTGATGGGTTTGGCTTATACCACCCCTAATTTTCTAAGGGTGTTTTGTGTAGTTTGAACGTTTGACTTTTTCCAAGTCTGGTAGAAGGTGCGTGCTGTTGTCTGAACAAAGGGTTCTTTTCATCTGTGTGTAGTCCTGCCTTATGTTCACTGGAGCTCTAAGATTCCTATCAGATAGGAACCCCATGGTATACTACATGATGGAGAACACATCTTCATCTGTCTCTAACCTGGAAGCAAGTATCCTGCTGTCCTCTAAAATACAGTGAATCCTCAACTCTTTTATCTGGGTCTCCTGTAGAACATCGGGACAACAGCAGAAGGAAAGGATGACTGTCTTTTTATGCACTTCTATGTACTGATACCTAAATAAACAAACTCTTAAATTTTCCTCTTGCAGGAACATCATTTGCAACGGGCTATCTCAGCACAACAAGTTTTCAGAGAAAAGAAAGAGAGCATGGTTATCCCAGTCCCTGAAGCGGAGAGCAATGTCAACTATTACAATCGTTTGTATAAAGGAGAGTTTAAGCAACCAAAGCAGTTCATTCACATTCAACGTAAGTTAACAAATGTTGGTTTTGTCTCTCCCCCCCCCCCATTTAAATTGAGTAATCTTCAAACAATCTTGAGGATGAAGTTGCTACAATATTCAGAAAGTGGGACGACTCAAAAATCCAAGGGGGATTGATACATGTATATTCCAGTATCTCTTCTCAAGTTCTGGAAGAATTTAAGGTTGAACGTAAATGTGAGGTTTTTCCTGCTGTATTTGTTTATGGGCTCTGTGCTGATACCGTATCTCCATGTATGGTACCTGGCAAGCCTTATCCTGTCTGTTGGTCATCCAGTATTGTTGATCAAGCTATTCCCCCTCGCCCCCACACCCTGCCCCTAATTCTGAGAAGAAATAACTGAACTAGCCTAGCTGCCTCCTAGTTGCTTATACTAATGCAGGGAGTGGAAGAGGGGTTATCTTGCTGGCTGAATGAGTCTGGAATGCCAGTTAACTCAGAAGTTCTATATAAATGGAGATCAATAAAATAGAAGAGTTTTTGTAATGAAATCAGCCTTCATTCTACTGATCGTAATAGAGTTCTTGAAGGTTCAGTTTCAACTGGGCTAACAGTGGAGTTCAAGCTGTTCACTGTAGCATGGACATATTCTGGGCTATGGGTAACAGTTATTTTTCTCTGCGTTTTGCTAAAACTGTATGGAGTTCCCTTTCTGTAGGGAACTCTGAGCTTTTTATAGATAAAAGGAAGTATTCTTTTGCATGAGTTTAGCTTCCTATGTCCTAAAAGATCTAATTGATTAGTTTAAACTTGTAGTTAATTATAGTGGTCTCTGGATTAATTTTAAGACTTTTTTTGGTTGATGTTCTGTTGACAAGTGACACACGTTTATAGTTCAGTTGTTCCTTGGCACACAGATCATGTTTGTCCTTTGCAGCATGTAGTTCTAGGGGGTTACTTTGTGACTTGGACTTCTCCCAGGAGTCATCTTCATAGCAAAACCTTGAATTCCATTATCGCAGTGGCTTGTCAGCCCTTAGGGTGGAGCACAAATTCAGTCCTGGGTCTCTGCAGAGAAGACTCTTCTCGTCACAGGTTCATGTGTTTCGTTGTTAGTTGTATTGGAAAGACTGTTGACGGGTATGCTAAAGCACCTTCAACAGGAATGTGGTCCTCAGTTGCTAATTTTGGGGTTTGTGCAGACAGTGTTGATTTTATTGAACTTCATCTTGCCAGGCAGAGTGTGTTGATGATCTGTTCCTCACACACTTTTTTTTTTTTCCAGCTGCCTCAACAAGAGGCTGTTGATCTGCATGTAGATTTTAGCAGAGAAAGCATTTTATGTTTTTGTGTTGTCTGCTTATAAACATGACTGAAATTGAAGTTAGGCAAAGATACTTAAGCCCAAACCCAGCTGTATATTGAAAATCCTGGCATCATTTCTCACCAACACGGTGAAGTCTCCTATTTTTTCCATGTATTTACAAAATGAGAGATTTTTGGAAATAACATGTTCTGGGCTCTCTATGATATAGTAGAGATCATACTGGTAATGTGGGAAATGAGCTAAAGGAAATTGATTAAGTATTTCTCTCTTTAATAGAAGAAACAAGCCTGCAAGCAAGGCAGGTTGAATTAACTGAAATGAAGTTGCTGAATGAGGAATGTATTTTACTCTTCTCCTTGTTGGAGGTTGCCAGAAACACTGTAAATATTGTTAATAAACATGTCTAAAAGTTTTAAATATATTATGCCAAAATGTTCTTTGTCTTGTTGAGACTCACAGTCTTTCTGGACAGAATTACAGAAGGTATTTTAGCTGAAGGTAAACATCAGATACTGCTCCAAGATAATTTTTCTCATATATTCTGGTTGGAGTAGGTGTGATACAAGGCAGCTTTATGCTACATAAACTGCTTAGAAATTCTGTTTTAATGCTAAAAGCAGAAAGAGCAACAATACTTACTTTGGCCAGTAAAGTTACATAAACTGATAGAAACCAAGAGGCCACGTACTGTAATCCATAGTTACTGGTGGTTATTACTAGAAAATTATGAGTAAACCTAAATAACTTTGCAGTTCCTCTGGTAGCCCAGGTTTTTAGTATTTTTAACTTTACTAGTATAATTCTTTTATTTAGACCAGTGGTTCCAGGCAGAGAAAAGTTAATTTCTTTATGAGGCATCGAATTCATGAATAACCATGGATTTGAGGCATTATTGGACTTAGGTAGCACCAGTTCAGGTGACTTTGAACTGAATATAAAGAAAAGCCTTGAACTATTCTAATTATTCCAGTATGCTTAATAATTTTCCAAGAATGTTTGTAGTTTCAGTAACATAGTAAGTTACTAATATGCAGCAAAGAGAATAATAAGTTAGTACACTTGTACCTATGCTAGAATTAAGCTAAGTGGGTGTAAGAAAATTAGTGTCCCTAACAAACAATAAGAATGGAGCAAAAAATATATGGTTCATATATATATATATATATAACCTATGTGTGTATATAAAGGGTAGTGATACCAAACTAATGCTTTATTGTAAATAACACAGCCAGATTGTTCAAATAATCTTAATGAAGTTGTGTGGGATGAACTCTAGTCACTCTTTAAATTAAAAAAAAAAAAAAAAGGGTGTGCATTTC
>WAAD01025955.1:36104-56060 GCA_013389945.1 Fregata magnificens | reverse complement strand
TAGAAGATGCTGCTAAAGAAGAGGTAAACAACAATGGTGATGCACAGGGGTTTGACCCTCTCAGGCCATGAGGTACTGATTGCGTTAAACTCAGTGACAGCAGAAACATTTCAAGTAAGGCAACAGACCAGGCAGATGCAAAAACAGCCCTAAACTGACATCATTTTTGCAACCTCAGGAACCCAAAGGAGTAGTCACTGTACCTTAAATGCAAAAGAACTGCAATCATGAAGACATTACGTATCTATTGCTAATAGTATCTTTTGTATGTAATTAGAATAAAGTGACAGCAAAAAAATCCCATAATACATATAAGATCCCACAAAAGTTAGTATTGTAGGGAAAAAAAAAATATTAAAAAGCTACTTACTATTGCAAAAATCTTGACTGATATCTTGCTACTTCACCACCCACTGTACTAAGCGATACCTTTTTAAAAATCATAGTTCACAGACTGTGAAAGGTATACACTCTAATATGAATTTTCTTTTATGTTCTTACCTTTCAAGTTCTTTTGGTTTAAATTTCCACCAGGTGTCTGGTTCTCGGAACACGACTTTGTATTTGAACTGCTGAGCCTGAAAAAAACAGACATAAAACAGAACAAGCCACATCACCCATTTGTTGTTTCCATGAAAAAGCACACAACATGTATAGCCTGCTTCCTTAAAGATGTTTTTTGTATTCTTTGAAACCAATTAAACATTTGGAATAACATACTTCTGTTCAGTGTTTCACTTCTGATTATATAACTGGAGATTTTTAAAAACATGTATATGCACCTCTTACTGTAAAATTAAATGTGTGCCATGATCACAGAAAAAAAAAAAAATCACTATATATCATGCTTTTAAATGTTCTACCTCCTCTGAGTCAAGACTGCAGAACATCTCCTCTTTCCAGGTATAGTATGCACATGTCTACACAACCTCTCCAAGACAGAGAAAAGCTCACTGCTTACATTCAGAGCTGACCAGATGCGAGCCAGTTCCAAAACAAGCAATTCAGTTACATTAACACAGCTATTGTGGACAGCCTTCCTGCCATATGGGAAGCTTGAGCAGGCTGCAAGTAAACGGTCCTTATATGGTCTAGTCTCATAACGACAGAAAAGGAGTCCAAAGTCTAATCAGGAGAAACACTGTGAGTACTGTGCCATTTCTCCCCATTCCTGTTTTCAGAAAAAATTCTTACCCCCTTACCAAACCCTGCACTTCCTGGAAGAACTTTTGTTGTATCTTTATTTCAGTATACAGCAAAATCAAGGACTTAATTTATGAAAGAACTGTTAATCTGACAATTGTTAATAAATGCAAGGATAATAAAATTTTTATTAATAAAAATTATCTGTGTTAAGTCCCACTGTTCACTAATCCATTACCACATGCAGCATATGTAGAGTATCTCCTCAAAGCTGTCAGTTCTACACACTACTCTCTGACATGTTTCTATACCATCGTAGCAGAAATGCCAGATCTACTTTATAATATTTCTTCCAATATATTATTTCTGTTAATCAGAACCAATTTTATAAAATAATGCAGTTCTGTAAGCATAAAAAAATTATTAAAACTACCAATCAAAATGACAAATGATCAACAGCAAAATAAGAGCTAGAGTCTAAAAGTGCTGATGCCCATTTAGAAACAATTAAGCGAAAAAGTGAGAAGCTCCAGAAACCTGGAGTATGAGAAACCTATAACAGACTTCACCAAGTTTTAAGTCATTAAACATAACTTTGGAAGTTAAATGTAGATTGCATTTACTTAGTACTAAATAAGAGCTGGTCACTTTTAGTCACTAAATAAAAGCACTACACTACTAACATAAAATAGTGCAGGTGCATTATTATGATTACATCACATCAATAAAAATTATTAAGTAAATCTGCATAACTTCAAGCAAGATAGCAACACTTGATAACTCTAGCCCTCCAACTGGTCAGCTGGTATCTGCCTCTGTCACATTTAGAATGAAACTAAGACTGAGTTTTCAAGTTTCACTGAGCATCAAACACCACTCTTATTAATTAGTGCTGATCATATTTTACAAGTAGCTTATAATTTTACTGATCATATAGAAGAGGAACAGAATTCAGTTTCCTCAACAGTATTTATTTTTGCTCCCAAATGCAAAGCACTTGGCTTTGTCACTTGGAAACTAGGCCAGGTCAATACTCAGACACGCACAGAATATGACACTGGGTAACATGATTCCATGTAACACTTTCCTTTTACTCCAGACTTCCTTGTGGAATAACAGCTAGACTGAGAAAGACAGTCTCATTTTAAAACATACATTGTTGCCACACTGGTCAATAATCCCTTTTCACATTGATCAAATTGTAATACTCACCAAAGTAACATAAGGCTTCATCTCCCATGCTTGTATGTTTGTGTTGTCTATTACTATAGGAGAGACTCTCATTTCAAATGCTGCTTTGGCTGAAAGACACACGTGTACAAAAGAATGTGATATAGTTAATTTCGTTATAGTAGGGTGGACTATACTAAATATACTAATTTAGAGAATTATGCTAATTCTCTAAATTTGGAGTATTTTTTAAAGTAGATAATCCATAATGATTAACCACTACATAAAGAACTCTTGCCACAGCTTGACATGTTTCAAGGCCCTCTTTTATTTTAGAAATCCCCCCCTCACATGTAAAGCTACTGAGATATGGCATTATTCTTTTGAATTAACGTATGTATGATAATCAAGGAATGAAAATGCAGATGTAAAATGCACCAAGATGATTAATCAATCAGTAAATTAAACTAAAAAAAAAACCCTACATGATCACCTTAAAGTGGACTTCTTTGTTGCATACAAAATTCTTGGCTTTACAACAGTCTTAAGATTAGTCCACTCTGTAAACTGTACAAAATATGAAAAATCAAAAGAATTATTGTAATTTAAATACACCATAATGAAATGTTTAGAATCACTAGCTTTGAGATACAGCATCATGTTTTTGTAGCTATCTTACAATGTGTCTGAACAATCAAAGTTATTGTTGAATCACACATTTCTTATTAACCCATTTCTCCACTGGTTAGGAATTTGACAGTAGAAAAGTGATCATGGTTCAAATTTAGCAAATAAAAGCTTAAAAAGAGTTTTTCTATGGTGAGTTTAGCGGGATTCACTATCAAAAAATACACTGATTATGGAAAAAAAAAATATTTTGTCTTGCTCTTATAATTTTGTTTTAAATTTGCTAACAATTTAGTGCTCAAGAGAAAAAATAATCAAGAGCAGGAAAATACCTGTGCAAGTGTTATTTGTATCAACATCCTCATTACTTATTGCATATGCATATATAACGGCTCATCTCAGATGAAATATTTCTGGGAGATGGTATGGATTACCACTCCAGAAATGGGACAAAATGCTAAATACATACCACGGCAAAATCTGAGGACAAAACAATCTTTTAACAAAGACACTGGTGTTTTTAATTGCGAAACACATAATGGACAGATGAATTCTGAGTTTGTGCTCATATTCTTTTTCCAAACGCATATTAAAAAATACTTCTATGATAGGATAAATGCTTGTCCTGTGACACAGGCATTACAAGACAGGCAGCTTTTTAAACAGCACACAAGCATTGAACTGTAAACAAGCAAGCTAATCCCTTATTTATTTCTCACCTCGTTTCCTGTTCCAGTCATGTGCTTCCCCTAAGCGATCAGGATCATAATGGTATTGTCCATGTTTATAAAAGTAATCATCCGTACTAAGAATGATTCCACCTGGGTTATCCTCAAGCAAAGTCCTGTGAATGATCAAGAAGTAAATAGCTTTTCCGCCTTCTCCTCCCCAGCCCTGATATCTGCTACCATACCTATATGTATTTAGTCTCTTTTATAAAACCAAGATTATTTTGAATGGAAGCAGCAAATTTACGTAAGGGAAAAAAATGACCCTCCAGGCAAAGATGATCTATAATAATTTCACTGTGTTTCCAAAGGCTGAGGATATCTAGGGGAAAGAGCTGACAGAGGTTCTCTACAAGTCTCATTTCAATACAAGGGAGGTATTTTCCCATCTACATCTAGTGACATACTTCCACACTGACAAATACACATACAAGTCTTAATTGCACCTAGTATTTCAGGTGCCAGCCAAAGGAGTCTAAGCTCAATCTAGGCTTTTGGAGAGTTAGAAAAGAAATCAAGAATTCAACCCAATAAGCTCCATACTTACTACTTAAACAAAAGAATTCCAACAGTGGAAGGGGAATTTCTGCCTATAAAGAGCTGGCATATTTCCATCCATGTTATTGGAAGGAAACACCCAAAATGAACAGGGACGGGAAGAACACAGCAGACCTAATAATACTGCAGTGATCCTCTGCTGACATAAACTCCTTCGGCCAGTGACAGAAGTTAAAGCTAACACCTCCTATTTCAATTTCCACTAGAGGTCAAGGAGCTGCAAGCAACTCAGCTCTCTGCAATTATTACTACTCATCATGCTGCATCATGCTGGCAATTTGGGTATAAGCATAACTATTTACAAATGTCAGAAAATTGTCTCTGCCTGCACTAAATCCTGTACACAATTATGCAATTTCTTTTAGAAGCTCACAATATAGATGTTCTACCTTGCCAAATATGATTTTCCTGATCCTGGAACACCTCTGAGAAGAACAAGTACTTGACCTATAACGTGCATCTTTTTTCTCATCATGTGACAAACAGGTGGCTGCTGTGCTTGCGAGAGGTTCAATTTTGAGTTTCTATCTTGATTTCCCCATACCTTCAGAGAAGGGTTGCTATCCCAGGCATTGGAAACCACTGGAGAGGGGAAAAAGAGTCCTTTTTCCAAAGTCCTATAGCCTGAAACAGGTCTGACAGCCACAGGAGTTACAAAGCTGTGACTTCCACTGGACGGATAAAACACGGGAGCCATGAGATTCCAGTGTTGCTGATGTTGACATGACGGTGTAGAAAAATTTAAGTTATAACCCTGCTGAGTTTGCTGAAAATCTGCAGGTTTGGGTGTTTTGAAACTGGATGTTTCAAGAGAGACACAGGCCTCTGGAAGAGAAGTGTTCCGGTGGCTGTCAAAGGCAGTCACTACCTCTTCATGCTGTTCCAGGCACCCTGAATTAGGATGTCCAGTGACAGCTACTCCAAGCTCCCGTGGTCTTTGGGATGACTCACGAGAAGCAGCAGTCACACTTTTCTGATCCAAAACAGTACCTTGTGTCTGTTCAGAATTTCCACATGATATTTCTCCATTTGATTGCTTACAGACCTCTGAAGCTACATCATGTTGAACATGTATTTCTGACAAAT
The DNA here is from genome assembly GCA_013389945.1 of Fregata magnificens. Classification (NCBI taxonomy): domain Eukaryota; kingdom Metazoa; phylum Chordata; class Aves; order Suliformes; family Fregatidae; genus Fregata; species Fregata magnificens. The sequence continues at coordinate 50,748 of WAAD01025955.1, read as the reverse complement.
CAGAATCTTCCAATGTCTGTGCAAAAGTGTCTGATGCAGCTGGTGAGCTTGTTTGGATGCTCAGCTCACTCACTGGTGGCTGAGAACAGCAGAAGTCTTCTAAAACCTCATTATTTGTCCCTGTTTGCTGTGGGAAGAGTAGGACATTGCAACCTGAATCAGATTTTTCCCACTCAAGAAATTCATTAAAGCCATCATGTTCCACAGAGTGCTTATGTACTATTTGGTCATTTGCAGAATTAAGCAATTCATCACTCAAGCTGTATCTCTGAAAGGCATTTTCTATTAAAGAATCCAGTTCTTCAGTCAGCTGCACATCAGGTGATAGGACCTTTTCTTTTTCTTCTTCAGAATTACTGTGTCCTGCAGTACTTTCCCCCATTCTTTCATTTGCAACAGACCTTTGCTGATTAACAAGAGCTAGGGATGATGCTACTGAATCAAAACCCAAGGTTTTTGAAGATGCTGCTCCTTTGGCATGGGTGGACAGCTCTAGCAGATAATCCATAGCATTTTCTACTGTTGAATAAAGTAAAGAGAATAAAGCTCAGTCAACTGAAGAAACACAAGCTGATATGAATGCAATTTTTTTACTTGAAGGAGTATTTATCACAACTAAAGAGACCACCAAAAGACAGTTCACCAATTCATCTTTTAACACACCTTCTGCAACTCCCTTGATCTGTTTCTGATTAGAGGTAAAGGCAGAACTCAATACAGACATATTGCAAAATAATAACCTAAGCATAAAAATTACTAAGGAAATACTGTCTAAAAATTATTAAGTTTAACTGGAAAAAAATCAGATGGATACTTATTTCTAACTTATCTCATATAGACGAAATAGTGTAAAATGAACTGAAAAACACTACTGAGGACTAAAGAGATTAAAGTATGCAAAATATGTTCATTATGGCTAGGCCCAATAGCAAATGTCATACCTAATATAGCCTGAAAAATCCAGTATCTGCATTAATTCTTTGTAAGCCACTAAATGGAGTATAGGTTGCCTGTGATCAACATGAACAAAATGAAAACCTGGCACAAGTACCATCTGAGCTCTAAAGCTAAGCTTCTGTTTTCCTGAAAGACAGTGTAGCAAAAAGTCTAAGTCTGTTGAAGTGCAACTCTTTCTGCGCACATGTTAAATAAAATCTTCCTTGTCCTTCCATCTTCTCTATTATATGAGCAAATTATTATTACTCATATGAAAAGATGCTAATCTTTCAATTTTTAAACTATTGTTAATCGTACAACACAATAATGAACTCAGAGCGGTTACTGAATTCTCCAATAAGTTTCTAGATAAATCTGTCATTTTGATAAAGGTAAATCTTATTTAGAGTCCAAAGCATGAATCAGTAATTCCATCAATTTCAATTTTAAAAGAATAACAATCACAGCAACAAATGTGAGAGAGCTATTAAGTTCTAAACTCCATACAATTTAGGTAAGATAAAAACGGCAATAAAAGCAGTCCTTTTAATGGCTACCCAGCTTTCATACATATAAAAAAATGCCAAACTCTGCCTTCTTTGCAAATAGTCTTAGAAAAATCTCAGCTGATCACATCTGATCATATGAATACAGCTTGATTAAAATGTTCCATATATGACTTATTCCCCTGCCAAATAACTCCTCAGATGTTGCTATCCAGCATCTCGTCCATTACTTTTATTATAAGCGAATGAACTTGTATATAGAAGAACTTCAAAACCACAAAAGTGTGGGAAGGACTGGGCACAGACGTGAAAATAGGCTGTCAGGAGAGGTGGGTACGTAGCTTGGCAGAATACAGGAGGAGAAACACAGCCCAAGTAAGGCTGCAGAGAATTCAACACGACAAACAGAATTTATCCTGCAAAAACTAATCCTCAGTGGAGATGACAAGATGACAGTGCAAAACAGAAAGTAAAACAAAAGTTCAATTTAAGTATTCAAGGAAAAGCAAATGCTGCCAGGACCACATACAGTGAACCATTGCCCTAAAAAATTGTGATCTAGAACATAAAATACCCCTCCTGCAGAAACAGTTTATGCATCTAGCAGATATGGCACAGAAACTAATTGGAAAAAAAAGGTTCTTGTCACAACTCTACCACCGCTTGCTCTGTGTCACAGAACAAGCCACTTAAACTGTACCTCCATTTATGGAGCACACTGCTACTGCAAATTACCAGCCTCACAGAAATGCTGTCAGACTTGGAGAATCTTGCATGGAAAGAGCTATGAAATTTCAAAATATTATGACTCACCTACTCATTAAAAGCTAAACTCACAAATATGCTTGCAACACCCACACCAACTTTTCTGGAGTCACCCTAGTTAAGAGCTGTCTGCATATGGAACAAAACTGTAATGGCAACTGTACATTATTTACCTTTAAAATCACATTCAGATAGAACCATATAAACCACACTAGGATCTAGGTCAGAAAACATTTCTGACATGCTGTTGAAGAGCTCTTCCTTATTGACAGTATGCACTGCTGGTGACACTGAGCAGCTTGGGTCCCCTTGGGATACAGCAATAGCAGTTCTGTCAGAATTGCCATTCTTCCGAGAAGGACTCCCACCAGTTTTCCTTCTCCGCGGCATTTTGTTTTCTAAAAATCAGCTTGCTTTTCGTTTTAGTTTGTTCATATGAGGCTGACAGCACCAAGCTCAGAAATCACAAAAAAACCTCGTATAACTGGGATTCGTATAACTGGGATACGCATAACAGAAACAGTAGACCTGGAAAAAAGAGAACAGAAAAATTTTAAGAAAATACACAGTCACATTTCCATGTCTCCTATTTAGATAGCTAAAAGATCAAAAAAATACATAAACATCCAGGAAAGCATTTTCTAGAAGGCTGCCTTCTTCTTTTCAAATGGCTGACAGCTAAATAGCAGCCTTATTTTCCAGCTAACTAGATACTGAATCTGCATCTGGAAGAGAGAACAAATAAAATGGAGTTTAAAAGAAAAATCCAGAAAAGTAAAGGGAGCAATGCAAGGCAGCCAGTTCACAAATATTCCTCTGCTAACACCTACTGATGACCAGTTAATATTGTGGAACGCTTCTATTCTGTTAAAATTCCAAAATTTTGCTCCTCTTACGAAAGTACTGGAAAACATAACAGCCATCTCCAAATCTACCAGGAGTCCTTCATGACTTTTTAAGATTTTTTAAGAGTAAACAGTTGGGGTTCTTCGATGTTCAAACACTGCCATAGGTTGCCCAGAGCGCTGTGGAGTCTCCAACCACGCAGGTTCTCAAAACCTGACCGAACATGGCCCTGACCAACCTGCTTCACGTGACCCTGCTTGAGCAGGTGTGCTGAACCAGATGACGTCCAGAAGGGCCTTCCAGCCTCAGCCTGTGTGGGGTTTTTTAATTGTTAAAAACATTTTACAGCTTTGTAAGCCATAAAGCAAGAAGAGGTTTCTGTCTACCCCCCACTTCTGCCATAAAGGCTTTGAATACATCTAGGTAAAACATTATGGCATCTATAATAACCGCAATTACTGCATTAATCTTGTATAGAAAAGGAAAGCGATTATTAATTGAAGTACAAGCATAGAGTATGGCGTGATCTCACTTTTTTCTTTATATCAAATAACATCAAAGCTCTGTTGTGTTCCAGGGATGCTCATAATAAACTAATTTATAAATTTTACAAATAATTATTCAGAAGACTAGCAAGCCTTGGTAAGGCTGAGAATCTGAAGTTAATTACAGCAAAGAGTCACTATTTAGTGATAACAGTTACTGAGTAAGCTATAAAATACCTGTTTCTATATAAAGATTATTTTGCCAGTAATGACCAATTCAACATGTGCAGATAAATCAATGGCAGCACTTCCAAGTTCACGTAGTCCTTCCCTCCCTGGATCACTGGCACACAAATAATGATGCCAGATCAGTGCCAGATTCAGACAGCACCTCTCCATTATTCTCTAGCAATCTCTTCCAGCACCCAAGAGAAGTATCATTTAGAATAGCATGGACTATTACGTTCCCAAGTCATAGAAATTTATGTAAGAAAAACAGGCAACTCCAGGATCCCAGGAGTTTCTACTATATGTATATGGACCTTAGACAGACAAACAAGACGGACGTGTGAAACAATGAAGAGGTCAAGGAAGTCTGAAGTGCACAACGAGGAAAACAATACACAGGAAAAGGAAGAGGTGGCCTTCCAAAAATAAAGGAGAAATGGCAGTGGAAGATGCTAGGTAGCCAGCCTGAGCTAGGACAATCGCGGCTGTTTTTTTTAATTTCACTTTTTTTGTTTCACCTCTGATTAGCCATCCTTACACCATTCTTTACTGTCATGAAAAAGTACTCAAGCAAAACAATTTAAGAAAAAAAAGTTATAGCAAGTTCTGTTTTTCAAACACGTATTCCTAACTGATTCATCCTCCAGCCAGTAAAACAGGTTAAGACCTAACTTCACACAATGTGTCAGTGCTAGAAAATGTGATTGTTCCTCACTAAAACAGGTTCAGTGACAAAGAAAAGATCCTGCAAGGGAGAAAGGTATTCATGCACCTTAACATTACTGAGCACCAAAAGACTTCAAGCAGAACACTCCAAGCATTGTCAATGTGTTAACCCAACTCCCCTATAATAACCAATCCTGTAAGGACCTGCTGCTGAAAAACATGCTCTGTAGCTAGGACTTTTAACAGTCTATTGCCTTACATTGGGAAGAGAATATCATGTAGTGAAGTATTTCCTGCATTAGGCTGCGTATCCCACTATATATTAGGATGCCTTAGTCTAACGACATAACGAAGCCACACACTTCAGTCTGCGTGAACCTCAATCAGCAAATTTACACTGCATTGCTTCAGGATTATTGTGGCCTAAACTGTTTATCACAGGGGGAAAGAAGGCAGAAGGGAAAAAGACATCAGTCACCTCAGAACTTACATACAGATCAAAACCTCGGTGACTCCCACTACATCCATGTATGCTAAGGCAGTGCACAGATCCACGTTTTGTCCAATCTCTCCATCTAAAGTCTTACTAAAATTGTAGAAATTGTTAAACCTATCAAAAACATAGATCAGCACTGCCCAGGATTTCATTTAAATAAGGTATTTACCATGGCCAGTATCGCAGACAGATATTTTGACAGAATCTCCTTTGTTTAGATTTTCAGTGAAATTCCTGGACAGATTCCTCAGCGATATCTTCTGTTGATATTACCAAGCATAATAAAAGCATATAAAAATAGATACCTGCACACATACAAAGCACACTGTACTGTATTACACAAGAGATAACATTAACACACTCAACAGAAAGGAACAATTTTCACTTGCTTTTAAGTACATGCCCTGAACTCTACAGAGGATTTTATCTAGGGACTTGCCTTTTCAGATATTCAAGTTTCTCTTTTCGAAAATTAGTTTACTATGAAAGAGGAAATAATTTTGAATAACCCAATAGCCAGACTTGCAGGTCAGCTCTATTCATTGGTTGTGGATAACATAATATGAATCAGTCTGTAGTTTGCTGTGGGTGAGGAGGTTTTTTTCCCCCCAAGATGAAAATGGAGTTGTAATAACATAATTATTTAGAAGAGCAGGGCCGTGCTGAACACTGTGAAAGGGAATTCTAGACAATTAGCCAAAGGCTGCAACGTACTCAGAGGTTTGCTAGTCAGTTCTAGGTACTGCCATTTGACACACATCCAATTAGAGCAAACAGCTGTTTCATTTCAGCACTGATGAAAAACAATACTCCTGTGGCAGTCTCAACTTCACCTTTAAAAACAAAGCAAAACAAAATCCACAAGCACCTCTTCACTCATAGTTCTTCAGAAATACACATCTCCTGACACTAACGATCTCCTTCCAATTTAACTCAACTACCACAAACAAGCATATGCACAAAAATCTGCCTGTATGAAAATTACTTTGCAAATTAAGCAATCTTACAAATAAAAGAGATATTAAGATACCAGCATTCTCTACAAAATAAGATAATTTTCAAACCCTACCAACCTAGAAGAGGAAAAAGTAGACTTGTCAGGTCAGGGTGCTTTAACATCACCATCTTTCTAGCTGGTCAGAGCTTATTTCTGATGGCAGATTATGACCCTCAGGTGTTGCATGTTCCAGTACTGCTACCCCTAAGGACCTACACAGATGCATCACAGACATTCTGTAGGCACAGACACATGTAGCCAGAGATCAGCATCCATTGCAGGAAAGCCAGTCGCTACAGAAACAGGCAGGCACTGACATAATCAACCTAACACAACACATTTTTCTTTTCTGTTTAACAGACAGAACAATGAAGTGTAGAGAAGTGGCCAACCTAGCACAGCAAGAGGATGGACCAAGATCTCAAGTCTCAATCCCAGCATCTTACTAACAACATTCAACTTTCCTTTCCAGTGAAAGGAATACCAATTGTTTCATCAACTCGTTCTAAGAACATGTTTATAATTCCCTAGAGGAAAGAAAGAAAAATGACCAATGTTTCCAATAAATACAAAGTGTCTGTCAGTTATACAGAAGAGGAAAAATATGCAAGTTTTTCCTGCCCCCCTCCATTTTTTGCACTCTCATAACTAAATTGATAAACTGACGAAGCATTACAGTCCTAGGAAAATATATAAGAAAATTCTTCCATAGAGCATGGAGTGAATTTAAATCAAGGAATTCCCTTGCAGACACATGTTCCAAAAGGTTCTATTTTATTTTCATGAATATAGTTGTGCATAGAACAAATTAATCCAAAATAGCGGGAGTATAATAGTCATCCTGGTCAGACTCTTCACATTAAGGGGAAAATATTAAAAAAAAAAAAAAAGCCAAAAAAACAACCCTCTAGGCTCCAACACAGGTAAAGCAAATTGTAACTTTAACGTAACTTAACTGTAAGTTGTCCTTGGAAAAATTCAAAGTGTACTCTTTCTTATGACACGTAATCTAAAGAATTCAAAACATTTAAATCATCCAAACAAAAATCTAAGGGGAACAAAAAAAATCCCCAAGACCCTCCAAAACCAAATCTGTTATTTTTAAAAGATCTAAGATTTCATTTATGTTCGGAAATAATTGCTAACACAGACTTGTCATACACAAGCCATCACATTGCTAACCAGTACTTTTATATCAGCAAACTTGCTGTGAAGAATTCTCCTAGAACTTTGAAGAAAGCAAAAAAAAAAAAAATCAGGCTACAAATGCATTTTCTAAAATTAAGCTAAAAGGCACGAGTCATGTTTACACTGAAGCTACATTAAATTTGTCCAGCTAAACATCTTTTGTCTTCCATAGCAAAAGCTAGAAATTCCCCCCTGCTTTCTGAGAACTCCTATATATTGTTGAAGAACTGTATTTTTACAAAATCAAACAAAAGCTACTATAAAACAGTATTAGGCACCATCTGACTGTTCTAAAATTTCTGGAAAAGCAATATAAGTCTCAGGCTTGAGACATGCATTATTGTTTCACTTTCAGTGTAATATGAAAGTGTATATGCAGTTGCTGAATAAAGATCTGATTAAGGCCTGACACATCTCATACATCTTTTACACTGGGATGTCTTCTTAGAAACCACACATGGTAGCTTGCGCTTTCAGGATGAGTCAAAATTCTTGAGTAGACTGGACTCACTGCAAGTCCTATTACACATATAATTTCAAGTATAGGAAGAGAAGGAAACAGGTAGTATTCAAGAAGAGACAGAACACACATAATAAAGGCAGAAATATACCAAACTACTTTTTAAGTGAGTTAGACACTTGATACCAAAGTATTCACAAAGCTCTTTAAATCACCCTTAAAGTAAAGAAGTTCTTTCTCATATTCAGGTGGAATTTCCTGTGTTCCAATTTGTGCCCATTGCCCCTTGTCCTGTCGTTGGGCACCACTGAATTGGGAAACAATCAGCAGTAAATATATTTTTTCAAAGTCATTATGAGAACTTATTTTTTAAGCAAACAGACCACAAAAATATTCTAACCACTACTCAAGGTTTAAGAAAAGCATTCAGCAGCATGGGACATTTCTGGTTTAACTGTGATCAAGTTCAAATGACAAATAAGTTATCAACATTACTTCTCTTCCGTTTTTAAGGACAAAGGAAGCTTCCATCCTTGACACAATGTAACATTCAATCAATATGACCAAAGCTGCCTGACATGTACAAATTTTTAAATTTCTCTGATCAATTTAAGGAAGTTAACTCCATACATATAAAAGAGGTTGGGTTTGGGTTTTTTGTTTTGGTTTGCTTTTGGTTGTGGTTTTTGGGGGCTTTAGACAATTTTTTAATTTCAAACTATGTAAAATATTTATCATGTAATGTTCAGCTGAATCTTCTGGCTTTTAAAACACACATACACACATATACTGACATGCTGGAGACTGGAAAAAAAAAATCTGTATTTGTAATTCAAATAAAATAGTAATGGCATAGAACTTACATTTTCAGCTTCACTGAGTTGCCCCACAGTAGGTCTCTTTTCATCTTTCCAAAACCACTGCTGATGGCACATTTAATAAAGATCTGCTGTTAAAAAATATAATGCACTCTTCTATCAGGAAACCATACTTTCAAACATACAAATTAGATGTCAGCAGAAGTGGATGCTCCCTCCTGACAAAGGAATGATCAGAACACAAAATTGGTATTTTGCACACAGACCATACAACTTTAAGCAAAGTTCTAACACTGACCAATAGACATAATTGTTTTTAGTAGATTAAGCACAGCTAACATTTTACTGACAAAGTACCCAACATGCCAAGTTGAGCTCAAATGTAAGTTTTCCTAAGGGTAAGAATACCTACTTGATTTCAGCTACTGATTTCTCATTTAAAAAAGCTGACTTACATCAGGTAAAGAAATAACATAATGGCGGCAGAATTAGTTAGGAGTAAAAGCAAGTTTCCTCACTTGTCGTTGCACTTGATTCTTCACCACAGTTCTTAACCATCTTGAAAAGGTTTACATATCCATGCTGGTCAAGAAAAGATTTGTTCCATCACGTGAGGAATTAGGCAAAGAAAACCTGGTACATCAAAATCAGAATATGTTACTTACAGATACACCACTAATTTGCAATGCCCTACTGATGCTAAAAAACTGCACTTCTGTTCATCGAAGAGGCTGCAAACTCCTAATCCACTGTGTACCCACCAAAGATGTTAGATCTACTCAAAGCCTGACTTAATTCCAGCATACATATTAGCTTAGAGCTCACTTTCCTGACAAGTCTTGTGCTTTCAATCAAATTGAAATAAATTTAAAAAACAAAAAAAACCAAAACCAAAAAACCCCAAAACAAAAAAACAATAACACCCCACCCCCCCCAAACCACCAAAACACACAACACAACAAAAAACCAACCAAACAAAAAAAGCAAAACCAAAAACCTATGAGCATACACACCTAAATCAGGTAAAGAATTTGGAACAAATATTCTGTCATCCTCCTAACGTGGCAGGTTGAGGACTCAACTATCTTATTATAACAGTCTTCACAAGAGATGGAGAAACCCATCTCCCATCTAACCTCATTCCACTGCTCCAAAGCATGAAGAATTGTCATCAAAACATACATACCACTTCACATAAGCAAGAACTTGATGATGAGGATCCAAATTTACAAAGTAAAGGACAGGTTGCAGGCAGAGAACACTATTCACCCCACTCTGAAACCTGTGGCTTCACAAAAACCACACCAGGGAAGGCTGAATTTTACAGAACATTTGATCTCTGAATATAACTTCAGCCTAGAACAGAACGAAAGGCTGAAGCATACCTGATAACTATGTAATGCTACATTATTTCCACTACTCAGATTTCTGCTTTCTGAATCAGGCTCTACTAACACGTGCATTAAAACACAAAGGTTATTTCCACATTTGTTCACTTGCACTTTGAAGTCTCATAAATGGAGCAAAACAAGTAAGTATTTAAATACAAGCACAAGAGAAAAAAGCAGCCAATGAAATCCAACTGAGACCCAATCCTTGTACTCTCTACTTGTATTTATACAACAAGAAGCTTTTCTTTTTGGACAATGTTCGAATCCCCTCTCTAAAAAACACAAGGTAAAAAAGGGAAGAAAAAAAGGAAATGCCTTCCAGCAGATTTTTCTCAATAAGCTTAAGAGTAGCAAAGGAGACTGTTTGGGAGCCTTTTGTGTTCTTCCATTTCTGCCAGCAGTCAGCAACAAAACAGGCCACCTAAACGCTTTGTTATTTAATGTGAAAATCTATACCCAGCTAGCGACAAAGCGCTTTTAAAAACACTTCATGCATGTTTTCTGCTCTTTTCCTTCTCCCATTCAGTGTTATTGCTACTGGTTGTTCCAGGGGCTTTGGCTATTTCAACAGTTTTGACTAAGGTCTTCTTTTTCACATCAAATTCTGTCAAAGTGCAAGACACTGACACATACATCTCAATACACTTGCTTTATGCAATCCGCTCTGCTAGGGTTTTTTTCCACTTTCGTGATTTTTAAGCCTTGTGTACGGCCTGGACCAGAAGCAGATTCTTTTGATGCAGCAGCAGAAAATAAATCTTGCTTGGAGCACAAAACAAAAACTTTGTCTGTCAAATACACACGCAGTTCAAGAGTACAATACCAGCACAAACTCATCCAAAGTAGATGCTTAGGAAGTAAATACAACTTTCAGGAAGAGCAGAGCCCTATTTGCTAGGAAGGACTCAAAGGCTCTTCTTCCACATGCCACGTCACACGGAGAAGTCAACCTGCAGTAGCAGTTGGCTGGTGTTTGACAGGTGACAGAAGTTGTCAAACTCCACATCACAAGGTTTCCTTTTAAGCCGGGAAGCTGCTCTTGCTCAAGGCCCTCCGTACAGGTGAGGACTAGCTCCCAGAAAGGCGCTCTCTCAAAGACAGGCAGATCTCCTGCTGGGTGCACATGATTAAAACACTGAGGTAGGAGGAGGAGAGCCACCTGTAAGCACATTCTCCAGCATCAGGTCTGCTTGGTAAGAATTGCTTTTGTAACTCACCTTCCTTTTGCTGTCAAATGGGAGACGGGTTTCTCCATCTCTTGTGAAGATTTGTTATAAGGTACCATTATAAAGCTGAGCAAGACTCTCCTAATGAGGTTAACTTTAATACCGCTGTATTCTGCTATATTACTGTTTCCTGTTTCATAGGGATTTTGGGGGTTTTTTTTCTGTGGCTGAGACCTGGCCAAGGGGTGAGCATTTATTTTAGAGCTTGGAAAGTCAGCAAAAGGGCAGCAGCAAGGGTGAGGACTGGTTCCATCAAGATGAGAAGATATGGTAAAAGAGGAGTATTACTGAAGATCACAGGTGATGCTTATTGTTATGGGCACACACATGCAGGTGGCATTATGGAGGAAGGAAAAGCGGAACATTTAAAGAATACTTATTTAGAGTATTCTGCACTGGCAGCAGTCAGGGCTGGCAATAAATGCAAATGCTACTTCCCCAAATCTTGGCTTGCTTTAGCTGTTGATGCAAATGAAGACAGGTTTACTTTCTTTTTATAGATGATGCTGCAACTCTAACACGGCTGGGAACAAAGGGAAGTGGCTGTCAAAGACTCAGCCTCCAGAGCGTGAACCTTCAGACCTATGTAGACACCTAACAGGGCTCCTGCGATGTGACCAGGTCTTGGTTCTGGGGCTTCCATGTACAAAGGCTTCTCATCTCCACACCCTTCCTTTATGTCTGATACACAGAATAACTCAAAGGCAGCACTGTCTGGCCAACTTTCTGCAGTATAATCTCCTCCTACCTGAAGGTCTACTTAAGACCTTCAAGTCTGTGATGCGTACGGTGCTGCACGCAGGTGATCCCCAGCTGCCTCTTCCCTCCTAATGGCCTCATACAGTTTTCAGTTCTGTGACTCTACATGAGGGTTTGTTGCACACTGGGACAAAGCTGAAGCATAAGAAATTTTTTGACTTCAGCGTGGACTCAAATACAGAAACAAAATGAAGATGAGTTCAGGTTTGCAGAAAGCACTTGCAAGAACAGGAGACTGATAGGAAGATCATGACTGCCAGAGCATCAGAGCACATGGTGCACTGGAACATAAGCCAGATTTTTCACTAAGGTGTTATCTATTAACCAATGACCTCAGAACAGTAGAGGCCACATCAGGAAGCTGAGGAGTGAGGTTGGAAAGAGACATAAAGCAGTTTGTGAAAACCAGCAAAAAACCCCCATGTTTGCTGGTGGTCCGCGTACAGCAGCAACATGAGAACCACTCCAAAATTCCCAAACAGGAACATACTATAGTGACACATAATACACTTAGCCAACTCACATTGATTCAAGTTGCACCATACAATTACAACTTAAAAGAGGAAACAAGAAACCAAACCACATAAACAAAGCAAGATAGGAATGAGAACAGCTTATTCATTTAGACATCCTAAATATTTTCGGGGGAAAAAAAAAATTTAAATCACGTACCAGGTCCAGGCCGGAAACTGTTACACAGACCTATCAGGGCAATTATATGTTTCCTATGTTCAAATGCACTTCCATTGCTGAAGCCACTAGGCCAGCTGAACATAGCACATACACAGCTATTAAAAAGATAAGAACGATTTTCAGCTTAATGTAAACCACATATAGATGACCTCATCCTGATCTAAGTACATCAACAAAAAGCTTATGGCCTCCAAACAACTGTCATTACTGACTTGATAGACTTAAACCTGTCATTTACTTTCAGAAAATAGTTCACATGAGTTCACCTTATATGACTGTAAAAAATGTCAGCCAGGTCAATTTAAATAGTTTTGAATGGTGGTTTGAGTTAATACAGGCAATTTTTGAGATGGAACACAGATCAGTTACATAAACCAACCCACCAGTAGATCAAAAAAACCCCCAGTGGAGTCATGAGAAGAAACAACTGGAAAACTTAACCTCTTCCATAACCACAGCTGGATTCAGAAGAAAGTATCAATGTACAGCCTTACTTAATTCTGAGAGGCAGTGTAACTGACAGCTAATTAACGCCCTACTGTCATTTTTATAGCAGCAGAACCTCTGTAAGAAAAACAAAGGTGGGAACTTCCTAAAACTCAAGGATTTATAATTCAGGAACTTCTACCAGAGCTAAATTCACATGCAAAAGAACTCTATTTTAAATAATTAGACCGATTATGTCAGCCATTTAGCACAGACTACAGATCAACACACAGGTAGGAGTGAAAGACAAGAGAACATGCAACACCTCAGAACTATAACCCTCCCAAGTCCCTATTACAACATATTTATATACTAATTCAAGACTACATAATTCTCTTTTGTAAAATGGACAACGTAACAGGTAACCATAAAGTGAAACAGCTGTAAGTATACCATGGATGTTCCTTAACACCATGCCTAGGCTAACATTTTTGTCAGGTATTATTGCGCTTTCACATTGGTAACACTAACAATCTCGCTTCCCTCTATATCAGTGCCTTCCCCAGCTGAAATACACTAAGGTTAATAAAATAGAGGGAGTTCCTCCCCCGCCCCCTCCAAAAAAAAAAAAGTGTAAATGAGCCCACAAAAAAACCCACAGGGCAATTCCATAGTTAAAACAAAACAAAACCAAAACACAGCAGGAGAAAGCCTATAAAGAGGAAATTAAAGGATTTTTAAGATGCACTTTGATGCTGTTGAATTTACTTCGCAAGCTCTTCACGTAATCTACGGGAACACGAACTATTCACAACTTGAAAGTGCTGCAAACACATGACACAAGCAAGCCCTGCCCTAGTCTTGGTGACTGTACCTAGATGAATCAGGGCTAAAACTCTCATGCTTACAAATGTATACCATACTTAAATTTTTCTGCCCTTCTGTAATTTGCTTCAGGTTTATATCTCAAGCTTCGGCTCTCCAATTGCATCCCAAGACACATTATCTAAAGCTTTTATTCCAGTGAAGGTGAAATGGATGAAGAACAACCTGATTATCTTCTCTGTTCTTTTGCTTTACCTGAAATATCCAAAATACTTTTGGAGGGTTTTTTTGCTTAAGTTCTATATGAATTATTCTCATCTTTTCACTGCAAGGTCCTACTGAAAGACTTGAGATGCATACTAAACTCTGCCAAGACCCTGTATAAACACGTTTTAAGTGTCTCTTAAGAGTCAAACAGTTCTTAGTCATTCAGAACAAGAGTTAAAAAAAAGTAATAGTAAATATGTACTTTTTTTTCCTCTCCTTTGAAGTCAGGCTCCTCTGAAGCCCCAGTGACCTTATGGCACTTGGATCAGCAAAACTGCAGACTGTGTCCAAAGCACGTGGGAATAGTACGCTATGAAGGACACAAATAACCACACGATGAACATGTTTCAGCGGTTCTCAACTGTTCAAAACGAACAACCCCTTAAAGTGCTAAAGATCTTTTGATTTCGTTATGCACGGGGTGGATTTATCTTGCAGGGCTCTACTTTTTGGAAGATGCTTTTAAAGTTCCCGGGCACTCTGTATGGTTTGCTCGGGACAAACGGGCGAAGCGTTTCCACCAAGTTGCCAGCCCTGACCTTTCTTCCAGCGGCCGGTGCCGCCACACAGGCCGCAGCTGCCGGCGGGGCAGGCCGGGGCCCTCCCCGGGGCTGCCGGGGGCAGGAGTCGGTGTTTCCGAGAGGAAGGCCGGGCACCTCGGCCGCC
>WAAD01025955.1:1386-12294 GCA_013389945.1 Fregata magnificens | reverse complement strand
CCAGAGCGAAACAAACACTCCCTCTCCTTCTTCCCATTATCTTTCTGCATGTTCCTCTGGTTATTAGACGTCGGCCTCTTTGTAGCTGGGCCTGTTTTGTCTTTACCTTTGGAAGATTATCCTCATATCACTAGAAATGGTTAATGCTAATAATTTATCATATTATGCACAGGTGTTTTTTAGGCATCTGTTACATAATGTTAAAATTGAGAAAGGTTGCTTTTTTGCTACTTAAATGTTTTGGAATAGGCTGGAGATATGTGAGAGGGAAAAAAAAAAAACTTGCTCTTTACTCAACCTGATATTTCTGCATAAGTTAATGGCCACTCTCTGAGATTGTGTAGTTAGATGGACCTTTGATCTGACCTGGCTATGCTTAGGTAGTTATTTTGAAGGAAACTAAAAAATATAAATTAGAGTATCACCTGGGAGAAGAAAATCTATTTTATATTGTGTCATACACTAGAATTTTATACGCTTGAGGGGAAAAGGTACACATATTAAGTATGTTGGATTGTATTAGTAAATACTATTCGCTGGCAAGACTTAGATGACATGGGTATTTTCATGGCTTAGACCTCTGACTTGTATGTACTTACATGCTTACATTTAAGAATTATAAGTAGTTTTGCGGATTTCATATAGCCAGGTTACAGAAATGATCCACAGTTAATTATTCTAACAATTTAAAAACTTCCATTAATTGTATTTAACTGCAGACTGCAGTTTGCAATGTTCTTGAGCTATTGCTGGCCACATGAGCCTAAAGCCAAATTTCTAATTTGATTTTGCTCATAGTTTAATCTTTTTAATTAGTTTGACTCTTGTAACAATCAAGTTTTTCATTAACTAGGACAGGCCACTAGTCAGAGAAGAAGAAATCTTGTTCTGATTTTTTTTCCAATGGAATATTAGCTGTTTGCTTTGTAAATGTCCCAATTTAATCAATCCTTAGAGAAATAGACCATGTAGGCTCACCCAGTTCACTCACGTGTTACTTAATTTCAAATTGATTGGTGATGAGACCCTTTGTTTTTGTATCTGATAATTTTCTTTTGTTACAAGTGCATCACTAATTAATGGCAATTTCACATGTACAATATTATTCTAATGGTTTCCTGGCAACAAGAAGATAGATCTATTGTGAAAGAAAAGGAGCCCCAATTTGAAAGGGGGAAAAATAGAGGTTGCTGAATTAGGAATGATAACTTCTGATGATTGACCGCCAATGTGGACAGACTAGTTGAGAAGTCCTTATGTCCTCATTTATTCTGTTATAAACCTCGAAGAATTATTAATTTTATTCTTGTGCTAATGCTTTTTTGTGAGGTGAGGGCGTGATGTTAATCACGGTTTAAAAGATGGGGAACTGAAGAGCTACTGAAAGGAAAAAAAACAAACCCAAACACAAGACAGACAAGCTGGCTTCATATGCCTGATTTGGCATTTCTAAGATGTGAGTTCTGAAGTGACTGTGCATTCTGTTGCACTTTACATGTTCAGACCACAAGTTCCTTTGATTTCAGTTATATTTCTGAGTGCTTAGCACTTCTGTAAACCAGGCCTCATCGTCTCTGCTTAAGAACCCAGAAAATGACGAATGTTTTCTGTGAAAACTTTGTTACAGGCTGTTTAACGGGCATCGTATAGAAACTTTGTAATAGGTGGGAGGCTAGCATGGAAGTCTTCAGGCTTAGCTGTTTTAAAACATGGCATAGAATATTCCTTTCCTGCAATACTTTCCTTCAGTTGTAGTCTTCCAGCTTCAACAAATAAGAAAGGTGGCCTTTGGGCAATACGCTGCTCTACCAAACAACCTTGATTAGTGCCAGAGCAAGTCCGTTCTGTGGACTGAATGAAGTAATGGCTTCAAGTTTTTGGTTGGTTTTTTTTTTTTCTTTTTTCTTTTTAAAGGGAAAAAAAAGGTATGTAATAATTTTCCAAATACCGTATTAACGTTAGGATTGAGGAGACTGACTAGAGGTTTGAGAACTATAGGATTGTTTACCTTGGAAAATAGATGAGTAAGAGTTGTGATAAAAGCACACAAAATAATGAATGACAGAGAGTAAATTAGGAATTTCTGGTTTTGCCCCCCTCTCCTGAAGAAAGAGCATTCATTGAAATTGAAACTTAAAAAATTGTTGAAGGTTAAATATTTCTTAGGGTTATACTGGAAGGTTGCAGCAGAGCAGAGCTGAACTAATGTTGTATTTAGTATAAGTACGTGCTTCAACCATATAAATCACTTTAGGTGGGTATGCATGTAAGTATGTATTTTTATGGTATAATGTGGGACAATTCTTGTGTATTCAAATATTTTAAATAAAGTTTGGATACAAAATCCTTGACATATCACTGCATTCTTATGAGGAGTTTGTATGCATAAGTTTGCAAAACAGCAGGAGCCTTAACTGTGCTCAAAGACTCATAGATGAAGTGTTAATCTCACAACAGCGCTATCAAGTGAAAGAAAAATTATCCCTTGGTTTGCAGACAGTAATATGGAGATGATTGATAGGAAGAGAAATCAAACATCATCTGAGGTTACTTTTCTTCCTTGTCTACTTGAATCAATTAATATTATTTTTTCTGCTTAATGCCTATGTGCATCTTTTGCTACCAAAAAGAAAAACAACAGACAAAATAATTAGCAGATCATTTGTTCACAGTACATGTTATAGCCATTTTGGTAGTTAAAGAAACCAAACTTTTGTCTAGTCCCCAATCTATGTTAAACATTCTTCATATATGAAATTTTTCCAGACTGCAATATCTTCTTAATCACCATTGTTACCTGGAAATCTAAAACACATGCTTATTATTGGTGTCACTCAAAGCAATGTGTGTTTGCTGGCTCTGCAGCTGCAGCAAACTAATGAACTGTATTCCCACTGCTGTGCTGACATCAGAATTTGGCTGTTGCAAAGATGTCTTAAGCATGATGAAGTACTGTTAAAGGTAAACAAAGATAAAATTGGCACAAAATATGTTCCTGCTTAGAAAGGAAGGTTGAAAACTTCGTGATACCTAGATAGCATGGGATATCCTAAACGTTGGTTTTATTTATGTGAGACAGATGATATGTACTTATCTGATGGAGATGTCAGAGCTTGCAGCGTTAGGATCAGTTTTGCAGCCACAGTGGGGAAAAAATCCATTCAAACTTACTGTGAAGACTGGTCAGCCTTTTTAATGTATTGGTTATTCTCAAGTGAGTTCCTATTTCTTTCTAGTTGTTCAGTAATATTACCTAATCTTAATGGTACTCTATTGTCTTCTATGAATAGAATCTCTCACCTTTTGCTGAAACGCTATTTGGTGTAGTCATTAGCAATTTTAGGCTTTACATTATGTTTTTAGTGTTGTATGTTAATACCTTATGGTAGAAATTATGACATCTATTTCCAGGAGATTTATCAAAACTTTCTAAACTGTTGAAGCAGAGAAAAAGTTTTGTACTGGCAAAATACATTCACAAGCATTAAAGAGACATATGTCTTTTCTATTGACAAATAATTTTTTGAACTGATACAGACATTGAATATGAAAGAGAAGGAGAAAGAAAATTTTAAAAGGAGTTTGGAGAGATCAAATATTTCTGGAGTCTTCCCCCGCCCCCTTCTTTGCTGGCTACAGCACCTGAAAAATGCACACACTTAAAAAAAAGTTATGTTAGTGTTTAGTAGTATTATCATTTGCTTGCAGTCATTAAAGAATTCCCTTTCCTCTGCAATTGTAGTCTCCGTCTTTCTTAAGGCTTTCTGTGGAAATAACCTGATTGACCATCAGGGGAATAGCTTGAGATCTGCAGGTTTACAATTTTTTTTTTTTTAATATTGTGTAACTACTGATCTTTAAACTATTTTTGTCACTGCATCTAATGTGAGAGCCCATTGAAAGATTAACTTCAAACTTGTACTTACTATGAAAATCTTATAACTGTAGTTTTAAGTGCCTGAGAACTAGTCTTTCAAAAATTGAAAGAAAACGTATTTGTGTTTTTCAGTTTACTTTGTCTATGTGATAGTGCTTTGTCTGGACAAATGTTTTTAGCTTGCTTTTCTAATGAAATCAGGTTTTTATCTGATCAGCCAGTCTAATTTCTTTGTTGCTCATCTTCCCTGAAGTTACATTAGTTCAAAACTTGCTGGCAGTTGGGCAAAGGTTTCGGAGATGCAAGATTTGTCTAATTGGTGCTGAGCAGAATAGAGACATCCGAATTCTGTTTATACAAAGGAAAATGGAGCAGCACTGTTAAATGTTTCAAAAGGCAGCAGCCCGTGTGCTAGGTGGAATAAATTCAACTAATTCCCACATGGGTGTTTCAAATGTTGTAGGGGATGTGCTGCCCCCTCCTCAGCTCTCCAGGCACGACACCCAGAGGGGAGTGGGCAGGTAGCGCAGGAGGATGAGAGTGAGGGATGCAGAAGGGAGTGAGTTGGCAGCCCTCTCAGAGGGGAGTGATGGGGAACAGATCTGTTGGAAACCAGCCATCGTTAATTTTGCTGCTTATGATAAAGCTCATTTCACATTGCAGCAGTAAAGGAGATAAACAGCTAAAATAAAGCACAAAAACTTTTTAATACTCTCTTAACCCACAGACTGGTAGAGGGCGGTGGATGGTATTTGAAAATATTACTAATTTTTAACTTAAAGTGGTGTTTTTTAGCAACTAAAAATGATAGCTGCATTCCTTGGTCATCTTGATGAAAACTGCTTATGCGATATGCTATTATGGAAAGGGTAAAGCAAAAATGAAAAAAATAAACCCCAAACCACTCAAAAGTAGCTAAAAATCTCAAAAGATGATTACTAAGTTCTTTAGTTACTGTTTTCTATGGTATTTTTCTTACATAATTTGTGTTTTCTGTTTATTTTGGCTGCTTAGAATCATGACGGTGGTACAAATGCTGAAGCAAAATGTATGCGGTGAAAGTAGAGTTGAACTTAGGAAGTGCTTAATATAAAGAAAATTTGCAGTTTGAGCCTTATGATGATGCCATAGTGTGGATGTGAAAAGAAGTTTGTTAAAATAAGTTCTTCCTTGAAAAAAAAAACCTGATTGACTTTATTTGTGTTACCAATTTAATGAAAGGAAAATGCTGTTGGATATTTCCCCTTAAAATTTTTACCCTACCTTCAGATAGAGAGAGTAGTCAAAACAGGGTAAATCCTGTTATTTTAATACCATTTTGTTTTAACTGTGTTGTTCTTCTGTTACTATTTGAAAATATGTGCATGTGCTTAATTATCCAAAATGCAGTAATGATTATCCGTAATAAACTTATTATTGAAGTTTAATCAAACCATAGTTATAATTTAGTAGGGAATTATTTGAAATTAAATTTTGGGGAATATAAAAAATTGTTCTTTTGTTGTGATTTAAAAGAGTAAACCTTATACTCAGTTACTTAACTCTCACTGAGTGCAGTGCCTTTCTGTGGGCTTTAGTCCTGATGTCCTAGTCAGTTAGAAAGGATACAATTTTTCTTTAAAACTTTGTTTACATGAAACAGTGAAGAGGAATCATTCGGAAATTATGCCGCTTGGTTTGCGTAACGGTGCAATGTATTGTAGGATAAGTGAAGTTTAATTCTTAAGCTGTAATAAGTAAGCTGTAAGTAATAAGAATGAAATAAAGTAACCTCAACACTTACTTTTGATGGTAGAAACAGAATTCAGCATTCTGGGGGGAGGTGGAAAAGGTTACCCTATATGTTTGTTTTTTGACAGGTGGTTCTTTCTCAGCACTGAATTGCTGCAGTTAACATTCATTCACTTACAAAGCAAAACAAAGAAATGCAAGGCAACTTTAAAGCTTTTTGCTGAAAATACATGTTTATTTAAACACCTTATTCAGTCATCCTTTGTAAATGTAGTTGGCATGTGTCACTATTTCTGAAAAACTTCTAATCCATCTCTTCTCTAAAGCTCCCACTTCTGCTATAGCCAGTAAAATTCCAGTGGCAAGAACAGAAGTACTATTTTTGCTTGTGTGAATTCAGTAAATGAAGGTCTAGGAGTTGCGTTTGTGAGCTGTTAGTGACATTTTTTCTTAGAAAATGTATGTAGAATATGAAAGTAAGCATAACTCTGCAGCCTAAGGGAAACTGGGAAATCTGGAAATAAGATTTCAGCTTTGTCCCAGTTGGAACTGGTAGTCTAGACTGCTGTAAAATCATGAAAATTTTACTTTAGGAAATGGGAGGGTTCACCAAGTACTAAAACTATATCTTTGTAGAATATATACGCATTGGTACAACTGGAAGTAGGTCAGTAGAAAACCTAAGAAGTTGTTAAAAAAATCTCTTTGAACTGGGAGCAAAAACCAAGTTAAAGACTATGTTTCTGAACCTCAGCTGGGAAAGTGGGGGTGGCGTGAAATGTTTTCCAAAGTTACGCTCTTTCAGTTCTAACCTTTGTTTCCCTTTAAAGGTTAAAACTCTTCAGTCAGATTACAAAGTAAAAAAGCTGCCATTTAATTTTGTTTCATTTTGACACCTTTGCATGTTGTTCTTAGTTTAGGTTCTTGTGCAAATTGGAGCATTCTGATTGAGTTGGATTTGTTGTGTAGATTAAAGCATACTCATCCTAGAGCTGCAGCTCTGTGTGCCACTCCATTTCTGATGCTAAAATTGGTTTCTGATACCCATATACATCTGTGAGGATGGAGTTCTCCACTACATTTTATCTAGCAGTGAAGCTGGTTTGAGAGACATCTTCAGGGACTCTCTTACACTGGCTCTGCCTCCTGAGAAATCGTACTGTGGAGCTGTGCCCTAATTCACACAGTCTTGAGACTCTTGAGAGTCACTCCAACTTCAGTCTTAATGTGGGCTGTGATGAGTTTAAGTTTCTGTATACTATCTGATTTAACGCCTGTCAACACTTTGGTTAAACGCCTGGCATCATGCAACATCCCCATAAAATTAATTTTAAAACTAGCTGATCACCTCGAAATTTTATAGTTGAGGAAAATAATAATTGCTAGCATTTTTAGAGCATTTGTTGAGGGTTTTCCCACTGCTTTTCATCATCTTTATCAATCTGCTGCTCGAAAACAAAACTATGGGCAAAAATACTTTCATCAGGAAGGTTAAAAGGTGGAGGGGTAAGTAATGACAGGTTAGTTCTGCAGACTGTTGCGAGTCAGCTTAGTAATCTGAGCTGACCTGCACAGCGGGTATTTTAACATAGTCAAAAGCAAGTTAGTTTATCTAAAAGTAAAAAAATGCAAGTCCTGTTTTCCAGAGTGCCAGAATCGTGTTTTGGAAGATTGTCATCCTGACACTGTTGTACCTGACTACTTTGAGTACTCTTAAGTTGACACTGCTACTGAGGGAAACAGTTAACTCATCTTCACCGCTGCTGCCATTGTTGTTTGGGGAGAATAACGATTCAAAGTAATTTGCCTTATTTGAGTCAGCAGCTCTCTCAAAGTCATAGAAACAAATCAAGTTTCTGAAGAGTAAGAGGAGAAAAGTAAAAAATAGAAGCACATACTGACTGTAGGCAAGGAGGGGGAAAGTAGTATAGTTGGAAAGGATGGAGTTGCTACACCAGTAGCTGGAGGATTGCCCTGAATCAAACCCTGGTGTGCTTCACTCTGCTGGAATGTGTGGAAGCACAAACACCAAAGCCAGCACTCTGAGGCAGTGAAGTACTCTTGCTTGCTTGTGGGCCATCATTCTCCACACACCAACCCAGGCGTGTCTGTGGCCTGCAGGGTACTGGATTGTGGAAGTGATCCTATTCAAAACCACTTTTTTTTCCAAGTTAGTTTTCATTTGGATCAGTGTGACTTAAGCAGTCACCTACTACCCCCTCCTTGTGCTGGCAGAAGCTGTACAACAATCTCGGGGTGGCAGAACTGTTATTTGTAGTGACAGCTGAACACTGTGTTCATTGGGTTTGACCTTACTAAATCAACTCAAAGATTCATCAAACTGCACCCTAAGATTGGGCTGAAGCAGTCCCACCCTCCCCTGTGCGTTTTTACAGCCATGTAGTGAGCTGGTTCAAGAAGCAGATCTATCTAAAAGGTAACCTGGCCAGAAAAGGGGATTTTTCAGTAGTGTCACTCATCAGTCGCATACATGCTGGAGTAATGGCGGGACAGGTCTGACAGATTTGGGTTGACTCACGCTGCCATAAAACTGCACCCTAAGAAATTCTACAAACATCCCCCACCCCCTCTAATTTGGTGAGGCAGTATCTGTATAGAAAATGAAGTGTGTCCCTTGTTTCGGAGAGCTGCAAATCTAAGTGCAGTAAATGATGTGCTACCCTTCCACGTCTGAAAAAGAAACTAAGATAGAGAAGAGAATGTTCTCTGGTTAGAAACAATTGAAATCAGTGCCGTCTTTATACGCAAATTTGTGGATTGTGCTGGTGCCAGTAATTATGAACTAACATGAATGTTGTGGAATCCACACTGAATTTTCTAATGTTTTAGCTGACTGGCTGCTGTAATAGATCATACCATTCATACTAATGCATGACTGCTTTCAAAATAAATTGATTTTATATTGGAATTTAGAATTGGTGTGGTACTACTTTAGTGAGAGGTACTTGCATACACTTCTCCTTTCTCTAGGAATGTTTGGTTTCCTCTTTTTTTTTCCCCTTATTGTCTTTCCTATTTGTACAAAAGAAAGAATTTGAGGTTTCCATGTTTTTCAGGCCTCCCTAAGCCCGATGGCTCATGGTTCTGTAGCAGTATTATGATTATGAGATGTGGTCTTTGATGTTTAGACTGGTCTTCTCCTGTTCTGGAGTCCAAACTACTGAGTCTTGTGCTGTGACTTGAACTAGAGTAGGCGGTACAGGCCAGTGCTTGCAAACAGATTTGTCTTCATGCCAGCTCTCGTTCTTATCCCCCCCCTGCCTGCTGTACTTGATTGTTCTTTAAACAAAGACTTGCACTAACTTACAGGATGTATATCTGTCTGTAGGGGAGTATGTGTGTGCATACATACACATATACAGAAATGAATGTTTTATTTCCAGATAATCACACATTCAAAAAGAATTGTACTACCCAGCAGATAGGCACCATAAATAGCTTTCTCCCCCCCTCCCCCAAGCATGAACTGATAAAGTGCAGGTAGTAGAATCTTTTTTTGTGTCATTCTAAAGCCAGCATTATTAACACTCCACAGTGCTCATAGCAGGGACAGACCACGAGTTTACTGTTGCTCATGAAGCTCTTCCAGAATTATTCATAGAAAGTGGAAAACCTTTCTTCTTTAAATGTTACTCATTTAACTTAGATTTCTTACACTTCCGGGCCTGAGAGTTGTGCAGAATATATTGTTAAGGACTCCTTGGTAGGCCAAAAATCCAGCTGCTGTTGAAAAATGTTTGAACTTAAATTTTGTTTATTCTTCGAAGAGACAGTGTTTACAAAGAGCTTGCACTTTTGTGGTGGTGTATGCATTGAAATTCTGTAGTTGCCAAACTTTAGCGAGCCGTAGAGCTGAATTTCGCCCATTTTTCTAGTAGAAATTTGTTTGTATATGGAAACTTCTATGAAAATAGCTGCATGGGTATGTTGCCAGAAACTGTTGGTTGAAGTTGTATGGATAATTTTCATTATACAAATCCTCACTTGGGAATAATTTGGTTTCATCTCATGTTATTGGGTGGGTTTGTGGCTTGTTGTTTTTAGTTGTTTCATTTTGTATTATTAAAGCAAATCTTTATTTGTAATCTTCAATTCAGAAAGTTTCAAACTAATGCATAAGAAGTGAATGTGTGGATATGCTTTGCATATATTCGCCAGTCAGTAGTATATTGGGATTCCTGGGGTTCAGTCTCTTTGTTTGTAAGTAAATTCTAGAGACCTTAAGTGAGTCTTGATCCAAAATCTCTAATTACCTTTCAAGTCTTTGATGATATATGAAAAAAATTGTGAGTAACTGATACCATTCCTGACCAATGGATCAAATGTTCAGAGGCTTGACCAACACGAAGAAACTTGGGTACATTGATTCTAGATAATAATCATGTTGTAAAGGGAAGCTAGATGGAGGCTAATACAAATTTTACTATAAACTGACTTTGCACTGTCTTAATTCAGACCAGAATGCATGCAAAACTGTCATATTGAAAATGAAGGGGGAAGATGCTCTGGTTTTCCTGGGCTTCTCTGAGGTTGCTGACTGGGAGATACTGCTTTCTCACCCAAGAGGAGTGATAAGCATACAGGACACAAAAAGCTTAAGTTGGAAGAGTATATTCAGTGATGGAAAACTACTTGGCCTCTCAATACCTGACTCTAACAAGAATCAACTGTCTTCTGAAGTCCTCCTTTTGACATCTGAAAGCAGCTCCTAAGCAAATTCAAAACAAATGTTGTAGACATAGTGTCAACCCTATGCAGATGGCCACTACCTGATTTGTATGTCATCCTATGATTCTACCGCTATCAAGATAACCCTGCAGTCAGAGCTCTGGCAAAAGACAGATGCTTAAAGTTAAAGCTGAGCAAGGCAGTGGTTTCAAGCAGGCAGCAGGAAGCATTTTTCTCCATCCTTCAGTTTCCTTTGCTGGATGTTTCCCTTTAGTACATACTTCTTTTTGATCCTTAGTACAGGGCAGTACTTACCCCTAGTGAGGAAACTGCCAATAGTAGCGTCTAGGAGTAACACCTTCTGGGCTCTCTGCTTGGCTAGGAATTTCAGCCCTATCCAGATTATGGTTATTTACTCTACTCTCAACATCTGGAACAGAATTCTGTGATTAATCTCATCATGAATGTATCAGTATTTTGGGACTATGCAATATAAATATGGAAGCATTTTCCTCAGTATAAGTTACTTGGGCAGCAACTTGTTGTCTCCTCCTACACTAATTTCCCATAAAATTTGTAGTTGAATGTTAGGTCTCAGCCCTTTTCTTTAG
>WAAD01025924.1:26302-39754 GCA_013389945.1 Fregata magnificens | reverse complement strand
ACTTGAGATGGGCCCCTAGCCATGCTGCTTTCGCAAGGGCAGTGTGATAGCCTCCCCACTCATGTTGTCTCCCAGACAATTCCTCAAATTGCTGGCTGCTGGGACGGTATTTGGAAAAGTATCATCATATGTGTGTTTCATTTTTGTACTCTTCCCCAGCCATCTGCTTTTGACCACTGCCCTTGGTGTGTACCTGAAGAGCTGCCACCAGTAGGAGGGATTAAGTTATGATGGCAAGAGTAGGACACGAACCCAAGTCTCCACAAGAAAGTCAGAAAATAGGCAGCAGAAAAACTTATAGCTTTGAGCCTACTACCTCCACCCCTGCTTGGCAACCATCTGAAACAGGATACTGAGCTACACAGACCCAGTACAACCATCCTCATATTCTTGGGTTGTTGCCCAGAGCAGATATGCAAACTGAATTACTTCTTTTGTTCCTTTGCCTTTTAAGATAATACTTGATTTGGAACTACTGAAATTCTTGCTAGGTGTTTTTCATAATTGTTTTTTAACTCAATCTTTTTGATGCTGAGTAGTCCTTCAATCTTTGCTTGCATGCTAATTGAGCTATACCCTAGAAAAACTATGTTGTCAGCAAAATCCAAGTCTCCTAATGTACTGCTGTTGAACTAGGCAATGTATGTATTACAGCAAACCATATCTTTTTTTCATAATGAGTGAATGACAATACCAACAGAAAATGTGAAAGAACACTTTCCTATATGACAGAGTCTATGTTAAACCTTTTAACATGCACTTACCTTGATTCTACCCTAGGCTGAACCTTATATGAAGACTCATTGATACTAATTTTTTGGCATACACAAGATTTAAATATGTTCCAGAATGATTCACAGTGATGCTGCCAGATAGTTTCTAGAAATTTATGGTGTTTATAACAACTTTTTTTTTTTTTTTTAGCTCCATGCTCAATTTCATGACTGCTTTTAGGCTGAAAAAATCGGATTAACACATGACTTTCTGAATCAAGCCTTGATTGATCATCCTTTTGCTTCCTTTCTTCCATTCAAGATGATATTGTAGGAGATTTGGTATTGCTCACAAAAGCATAATACACATCAGATGGTGCAAAGGCATAGATTACTTTTTGTGTTATTTTGATTATGATGCTATTTTGTTGTTCTGCAAACCAGTAAGGTTGCTGAGGCAAACCAAAAGCAAATGTCAGAACCTCTCCAAACAGGTGTTGATTAAGAAATTATGTGATGACAGTGCTAACAATATGTCATAAAGCACAGCCTTGTAAATGTTTACTATGGCTAGTAAAAAATAACAGAAAAGATTGGATACATTTTTAAATTTCTTTACAGTTTAAACTGTATGGGCTCTTGTTGTCAAAGTAATGTTTTTTGGAGATGATCCAAATGTCTGCATTATTAATAGAAGACGTCCTCAGGTCTATCTCATTAGATCTTACTCTTTCTTGTATTATTTTGGGCATAGAAACTGGACTGCAAACCCACCCAGTTCATCAGGTTTTGGTCCTCCCAAAACTTCTGCTCAGAGCAACAAAAGAAAGGGTCTTTTTATTCCTAAATTTCACACTGATGAACTTATTCTAAGCATGGGACTCCGCAGAAAGGATGGTGGAAACACCCCATCTGATAATGAAGAAGCTGCCCTCAGCATCTTTTGCACAGCACGCCTAGGCAGGCCTTTCTAGCAGTTATACCTCATAAACAATGAGTGGAATGAAGAAGATTGCAGAAATGAGTACAGAAACATCAGAGCTATGTTGCCCTGCTTTCATCATGAGCTATAAACCCTGAAATGCATACAATGCGGATACTGGGTTCTCAGCTCTAACTCTTGCACTCCACATGTCCACACTACTTGCTAATGTAGACATAGCGTCAGTTGTCCTTCTTTTACGTGTACTGCCTCATCTCCCACCTCTTTAAATTGGCAGCTCCATGTACTCTGCTTCTTCCTCTATATGACTGAAACAGAGAAAACATCTGCTGTTCTTGAAAAGAAGTTCTCCCCTTGATCATGGGTTTGAGAGTGTCTTAAAACTCAAGCTCTGTATTTAGAATCATTTTAAGGCAGTTGAAAACATCTGGGTCCTACATGAATAGGGTAAATTTTGGGAACGGACAAAAAAGCCAGGACATCAAAAGATAGAAAAACATTGAAGCAAAATAGTTTTAATTAATAGAGATAATTCAAGGTAACATCGTGAAAATTCAGGTGTCACTTGTTTTTGGAAGATTTACAAATTAACACAAACAAATAACCTAAATAAAAGTCATAGAGACAGTGGGTAAGCTGTGCACTAAGTAGGTGAGGAATACTTTGACATAATCACTTTGCAGCTCAATAGCAGACTGAGTCTCCTCCCGTATGTCTTCCTCTGCTGCAGACTGTTTGTATAACGAGAACAATGTCTGAGAGGAGGTATTTCAGTTTCAGTTCTTTTTCCACAGTTTCCAGCCTCTTGACAAATACAAATTGCATACTTTTTCTGTGGCAGGGGGAATATTGTATAAGGAATTGTGACCTGATTATTTATCTCTTATTTATTTAACTTTTAATATTTTCACCTCTGAGAATCAAACAGTTTGGTATTCCTCAGAGTCTAGGAAATGGATTTTTAATTAGATACCCGGAGAATGACTCCAGATGATGGATGTGAAGGTGATGTTAGCATTCTGTGTGACTCCTGGCCAGTGATTTTTGCACTGTATTTTAAGCCAGGGCTTAAGCTCAGGTACAGCCAGCCCACTGAATGCTCACTGCTGTGTCTAGTCTGGCATTGGTCGCAGGGGAGAAGACAAGGGAGGGTGAGGTAAGTGGGGACAGTAGTTTCCATGACCCCACTAAGGTGATATGGGAGCTTGCTTGAGGAGTTGTCTTTTTTCTTTCTGGGAGGCCAGCGGCACTGAAAGAACTATTAGGTGCTGCTACCCAGCCAGCATTGGGGAATTTCTTCCACAATGGAGAGAGATGGAGAACTCTAGAGCTAAACGAAGTTTTCCTTTACTCAGTTCCTAATCTTCCTGGCAGCTGAGCAGCATTAAGTGCAAATATTACTAGGATGATATTGAGAAGAAGCACGGGGAGAGGGAGACCTGTATTTGGGTCTCAGGAGCTGTTTCTCCCCACCCTGCCTGGGGAGGCAGGACCCTGGAATCAGCAGACAATACTGCCACCCAACTGGTACAGGAAGCTGGTATGGAGGAAAGAGAAGTTCCTCTGGTTCCAATGACCTTTTATTTTTACTTCCATCCATTCCCAAAAGAGACGTACTTATCACATATAAGCCTGAACCCTAACTTATCTCACTGAATGGCCCTTCATGGGTTAGCAGGTTTGGGGGATGAACTCGGGGACAGTCAAGCTTGGATTTATGTTCGATAATGTGAATGTAAATTGGGTTAGATTTGGGTTAGAGAACTGATTCAAAAGTAAAATGTAACAAAAATATGCTCAGGGAATTGATATCTAAACTAAAGGAAGAGCCTCTTCTTAATCCTGTTGGGATAAGTCTGCACAAGTCTTGCTTACAGCCTGAGCTAACCATCTATGGGTTGGATGTTGGGTAGCTGTGGTTACTGCAGTTCTGTGCTTGATCTAAAATGCTCTGCTGAATGGTAGGATGTAGCAAACTGGGCTTAGCACTAGGTTTACAGTGCTGTATGGTATCTCCAGCCTAAAGGATAGGTATATGAGGCATGTGCATCTGAAAAATACTATGTGGGTATACCATTAGTCCAACAACCTTAAGGAGGTCAAAGGCAGTAACATGGAGGAGTTCCAACAGATTAGAACTTGGATAACACAAGCCCCAGAAACCAAGGCAGCTGAAATCTATATTTACAAAAACTATTGCGTCTCGTAACACCTACACTGATGTTTTAAGAAAAAAATATATAGTATTAACATTTGCAAATAATGATGTGGAAGATTATGTAAATATAGGAAAGAACAAATAAATATTACAAATTAACCTTGAGGGAAGGAGAAAGGAAGAGGAAAGGAATCAGAAACATTTATTCGTTCATGTGCTTATATGACAGGACACTTTGCTGAAGAATGGACAGTAAATTAGTGAAGAGGTTGCAGTGCAAAGTACAGTCCCATGAGAAAGTTACCATAGAAGAAACAATGGTAAGAACTTAAAGTGTTTGTATCACTGCATGTTAACTGCCAGGGTGCACACTTGCATTATTTAGTAAATGTGAGGTAGTCTATGCTACAGTGAAAGTGCTAAGTTACATTGCTTAATGATATACAATATATAAATACAATAATGATATACAAATCAGCCATTTTCACTGCCATAAAGTAAGTTACCACCCTTGCTTACCTTGTGGTAACTTATTCATGTAACAAAACCCTGAAAAATATTGAAGTAAGCTATTGGAACTTGGTTTATATATATTGAAATGTTACTGAAATGGGAAATAAGTGTTTTTCCTCTAAAATTTTGGCAAGTTCTATTCTAGTGTGCCAGTCACCCTCAGAGCGCTTCATTCTGGGCTTTTCATTGTCAGAAAGATGAAGACAAACTGAATCCTTAACTGCTGCTTAGTATTTTAATGTGTACACATTTGTTTTCTTTCTTTTTAATCCTATTACCTGGAAAGGCAAGGGCCTCCTTACCATTACTGTCTGTCAGACTCTACACAAAAAGAAAGAAACATTTTTGTGACTGGGCAAAATTTTCTATATATAAAAGCAGAGTAACCCTAATGATTTCAGTGGCATTATTTCTGTATTACACTAGCAAAAGTAAGATGAAATTTTGTGACAGCACATCTCTGTACCACTAAAAATTACCTAAAAAACCTTTTTTGATAAAACCTATGTAACAGTCTTAAAGCAAGATGTGTCTTTACAGCTGACATTAGAGTGTCCTTTCTTTTCAATCTAAGTTGTCTATTCCTTCACAAGTTAGCTGGAAATATTTCTTTTCCAGAGAAGCATATGGTCTGGCTTTGTGAATGATAAACCTCATGGGGTAGCTCCTTACTGGTTAAAAGGTTTTCAGAATATTAATCCTGAGAATCTGAATGTAAGGGAGAGATATGGGAACTATAAACTGAATTTTCATTCACTTTTTAAAGTTTCTATCTTCTATCTGCTTGAGGGGACCATGTTTTCATAAAGCAGGAGGCATTAGCCGTTTGAAAACTGGAATTGTTTTAAGGTGTGACAAACACGATAATAAAGTTTACTGGTCATTAAAAAAATCCAAACAAACTGTAGACAAGAATAATTAAAAATATTTCTGAACCTCAGATACATTTAAACTAACCTGTCATCCTTATCTTTAAAAGCTGAATTTAATACTGCATTTTGGTACTTTGGTGCCATTAAACTACAAACAAATAGTTTTCAAATGATAACACATTATGAAGTAGTCATTTTATCTGTTTTTAGAGGTAGGAAGGACAGAAGAGATGATAAATAAATAATTTTGTGGAATTTGACCTACTTAGTTTATCCTTCTATATAAGCATAATGGATATTTGTTCTAAGACATTCTAGCTCTCTCTACCAACTCAAAGTTAATTTTTTCCTCTGAATTGTGTGTCACATCCTGCATTCAAAATACCTTACAGAAAACTCACTGTCACACAACTATGGTAAAATATCTGTTGCCTGTATTCTGGTAACAGAAAATAGTTAGGAGCAGACCACGGTCCGTTTGGATTTTTTGGCTTGTAATTTAGTACATGTCGCCCACTTTGATCTGAAGTGTCCTTCGTGTCTTAACAGTGCTACAATGAGCACAGGTAGCATTTAGGCCTTACTCCTGTTCAGATTAAATCAATGTTAAAACTCATTAAATTTTCTAAGCATAAGATAAAACTTTTAGACAGGAATGGTTTGAATTTGAGGCTTATCTAAATCAGAACGGTATAGAATAACTGGTGTTTGTTTAAGTAACCGTTTAAGTGTTTAAAAATATAATGAAAATCGTCTGTGGATCATGCTTTTAAAGGACAAAATACTGTTGACTAGAACACCTATGCAGACATATCTGTATCTTTGAATTTACTAAAGGAATTCAGGCACAGTCCTAGTATCTAATGACTGTGAAATGAAAAATTGTTTTCAATGCTGGCAATGAAACAGGGACCCCAGGTATGACTGGCTGTCGTGCTGCTTACTTTGATTTCTGTCTGAAACATTGACCCACTTGTTTTGTTAGCCTTCATTCAGAGGTCTACCTCTTGAGGCCCTTGCTTACTTTTTACCCCATAGCCCTGAATGCAAAAATGTGCACCCGAGGGGCACAAGGACATAATCTCCTCCTTTCTACAAAAGCAACTCTATTAGCAGAGTCTCATCTGCCTATTGAAGGCCAATATCTGCCATGAAAAAGCAGTCTTGGGATTTTCAATAATAACAATAACAATAATCATAATAATAAAAATTAAGAATTCTTTCTTATTTGACATCACCTGCAGCTCAGTGCCATTGTTATCAGAGTAATCCATAGGGTCAGTGCTGCCGTAAGAGAAAAGCTGCCACTGAAGAAAAGCAGAAGCATTGTTCCTTGTTACCCTTAGAGTAGTTCTACGTAGCTGGACTCTGCTTACTTCGTAAGAGCTGACGAGATCTCAGACCTAAGTGGTGTGTCCACAGGCAAATAAAAGAAAACACAAATATAAATATGGGAGATTTCTGTTTGCAACAGTAATGTTTTAAGCTGCACTTATCCCATTTGAATTCTGCTTTTCCAGTCTCTCCTAATAAGAATCACTCATATGAGCTAAGTATTTCCCTGAGTAACCATCTTTGCATTATTAATAATCAACTCAATTTTGCTTGCTAGAATAAGATACATCCTTTAATATGTAAGGTTAGGTTCAAGTAACAGTCTTTCATGAATGCATATATTATCAGTCTTTTCCACTAATTGGTCTCAAAGTATGTCATCAATCGTATCACCAAATCCACATGGTTTGGAAGCTGTTCTCCTACTCAGAGGCTAACATTCAACTAAAGACCTGGATAGAGAAGCAGGAGGAAAAGCTGAGGCAAATGAATTGTGTGTTAGCCATGGTCCACAGCCAAAACAGCAAGAATGAAGACACAAAAAGCTATCTAATGCTCTTAGAAGACCAAACGTACTACATGTAAAAGAACATCAGAAGCAAAAATCAGTGATAGAGGCCCATGACTCTGGACCTAATCCTTCAGCTCCTAATCCATTTTGATGCAAACAGGTCTATCACTGGAGCCAATCTCTGAAAGACGTGTGTTTACCTTAAATAGTTCTGCTAATTGTTAGATTATCCAAAAAAAGACACATGGGGCACAGAATTAGGTATTTCTGATTATAAGAGGAACAATTTTGTAGACAAGACTATAGGAGGTTTACTTTTTTTGCATTTAATATACCTAGACAAATAGTCATTATCTCTAAAGAGAAGCTGTATATAGACAATGATAGAAAGAACAGGTTGCAGAAAATCTCTGCTTGCCTCTGACTGATTTATTTATGTTGGCTCTTAATCATTCTCAGCTTTGTTATCCACATGGAAGATGTGACTGTAAATGAAAGTATTGGAGCTGAGATTTTTTTTTTCTGCATGACAATTGTTTTTTTATGACATCAAAGTTGATCTCAATTCTGATGGACAGCATAATGGGAGCCATGAGGCTATCAAGCTATGGTTACCCAGTCGTGTCAGAGAAATTTTCTTCTGGTGAAATTAATTTCCCTCACTGTACAGAGCTAACGTCTCGTGCCAGGGAGACATGATGTATTGGCACACCCTTGGGACAGGGTTCTCTTTCAATAGCACAAATGTTCTGTTAAAGGCTTTAGCATGTATCATCACCTGTGTGTATATTTTCTATTTTCTAAAGGTGACATACTTATTGGTTATCACTTCCTCATCCACAAGAGAAGGGTCGTCTAGGGCTTTAATGCAAGACTAAGCACCATATTACACCTACATCGAGTACTGCTTCCTACTCCATGGACACCATTTGCTCTCTGGGCATCCTCTGGCTCTACCAAAGTGAGTTAGATCTCCTCCCACTGAGCTGACTTGGGCTACTGACTTGTGGGCTTTTCACCTCCAGATCCTTCAGGAACCAGATCCTAACGTCTTTGGCAGACAGCTGGACCCTACGGGACAGTTCCAGGGGCCCTGTTCCTTAGGCATGTTGACCCTTTTGGGCAGCCAGATTTAACTCATCAGCCTTGAAGAGCCGCACTAGCAGCTGAAGCATACAAGGCTGAAAACCCTGGGCCAGACTGGTGTCTTCCCCCCCGAGCTGTGAGGAGGACTGGCTGTCTGCCTAGCCATGTGTGAGCCCAGTCTGCTGTGGCAGGGGAGGCAGGGAGGGTGCCCGCAGGGCGGGTGGGAGGGGATCTGTGGGGCGCAGGCTTGGAGGGGGTGGCCAAGGGCCGCTTCCCTCTGGAAGCCTCTGGCGGCTGTGAGCACAGGTGCTTGGGCTGCACAAGCAGCAACATGCGAGGGCGCAGCCTGGAGAGCTTCGTTTTCAGCTGACTAACCTCTTTCCTTGGCAAGAAGCAACATTTCCTTGTATTTAAAAAAAAAAGAGAGTGAGAGAGAGTGCACGAGAGACAGAGCTATTTTCCTCCTCAGTGTCTACTCTGGAGCCTGGGAGAAGGCCCTAAAACCTGTACGCATGTGTAATGGTCTGTTAGGTTGAGAGCATTTTCTCTTGTGGTGGAAACAAGGAGCTTCAGGCTTTTGATCAGGCATTCAAGCAGTGGGGTTTCACCACATTTTTGCTACATTTCTGGAAGAGACACATAGCAAAGACTGCCCACCCTACTCCTTCCTCCCTGCTCCTCCTAGCTCATCTTTGGTCTCTGGGAAACACTTAGATCAGCAGTCCCAGCAACCTTCCTGCTGTCTTTGCCTATCTAGGATGATCAGTGACAGCTTTTGTTTAAACTTCAGGATTTAAGATCCTTTTTTTCAGCAAATGAGAGGCATTTTGTAATTTGTGTCCTCCCAAATCCTCAATCCTCCAAGTCTTTTCACCTAGTGTGAAAAGGATTTTACTGGTTTTCCGCTCTCTCTTAACCAAACGCATAGAACAAATTTAACACTGCTTCTCAGGGAGTTAAACTGCATTTGTCCAGGTGGACACTGTTACAGGCCTCCTTTATAGGTGGGATTAATTTTATTAAAATATAATCCTCCTGTGCTCACATTTATCCCCTTCAGACATTCTCTTTTAATCTTTTGCAAAGTAGCATTAAAACAGTTTCTGGCAATCATTAAGAATTATATTAAAATGCAGACACACCTTTTTAGGCTACAACTGCTGAGAAAAAGCAAACCTGGGATTTCCTTTTGTTTGAGCCCCTCTCCAAGCCAATCAGGTAGGAACGAGCAAGATGCAGTTGCACCAGTCCCATCAACATGATGACCACAGGGGCACGAAGCAATACTGTGACCACTCAACTGCTTTCCTTCTGGGACAGAGGCACAGTGTATTTTCTGCCTCCCGGTCCTGGAAATCAACACGTTGCTCCATTGCCTTGCTTTGAAGTAAGGTCTACACAGGCTTCTGTGATTTTCCATTTCACCCCCATGCAGCGCAAGGCCTATGCACCACTTAAATCCTCATCAAAATAGGGCTTAGGTAATACCCTTGGCAGAAGGGCAAGTTCCACCCACATTCCTCTGTGCTCATCTGGGCTGGAGAACCAGAACTGGAAAGCTCTGTGTGTGTGGGTTTTTTTTACTGCTTGGAACTAAATACTTACCGTGCACCTATTTCAGCTTTGTTTCTGGCTGTGCTTTCTGTAAAGCCAAAAACTACCCGAGTAAAAGCTGTTTATGTCATAAATTTAGAATTCCAGGATTGAGTTAAAAGAATAAAAATGAGAAATCTTTGCCATTCATTAATCTTGTACTGGGACGAAGCAGAGAGACTTCTCAGTTACATTATTTGCCTCAAAAGAGATTCTCAAGTTTCCAAAACCCTGTCAGTCAGTTACGAAACATACGCATGTTGCAAAAAAGTAAATAAATCTCTTTTGACCCATCTCCTGATTTCTGGCAAAGCCCTACAGTATACGTACTTTACTATTAATGGTACCATGTTAAAGTCCACCTATAAGTGAGAAATAAAGGGTCGTTAAATATATATAGTACAATAAAAGGCAAAGGCCTGCTGAAAAGCCAAATAGAGAAGAACACAAGAGCAAAGAGAAAAGCAGTGTGTTTGGAATTATTTCATTTTTAAGTAAAACACAAAATCTTGGCAACAATATTATACATTTCAACTTATAATAAGCTCTGAAGAAAATAAGATCCTTGATCTGTTTTTGTAAAAATCATATTGCCTAATGTTGTAGTACCTCTGATACTGATACAATTCAAACGAGTTGTGGGAAACAGAAGGACATTTTTAGTACATGTTGTTACATAGCTGTAAAATGATCCTACCCATACCTAGCTAAAAAAGGTAGCCACAGGTACCTAGGAGATCTGAGGAAGAGCTGGAAAAACAGATACTGGAAAGAGGAAATGTAAAAAAAAGAGAGGGTGTAGCAGCAGTGTCAGAACACAGAGATAGAAGGGTTCATGGCACGGGTGCTCTTTTTTCCTCCTGTCACTGATAAAGGCAGGTTTTCAAAACTCTTGTAACGTGGCATTATCAATGCAATTAAACCATAGTAAGTTCTCACTTAGTTTTAATAAAATTATGTTATGCTTTGTAGTGGTTGCTTAAAAGGTCTGTTCTGAAACTGGAAAGCTCTTCAGTTAGGTCACTTTCTTAAGTCTGTCTTTTTGTAGGGAGGGAATTCATAAGGGTCTCCTAAATTATCCTATCTACCAGTATTTGCTTACCTAAGTTTTCAGTTATCCTGTGTGAACTCAGACTCGGGCCTCGACATGCTGTAAGCAACATGTTAGCAGTTTTGGTCTTGGATGGGTCCATGCTAGTATTGGAAATGAATCTACTCCATCTTCCTCCCATAGTAAATATCACTTTTGTAAAACAAGAGTGGGAATCTCTATGACACTCTTCTTGATTGAAGCATAAACCTACTCCTTGTCTCTAGTATCAGCTGTGGATCTGAAGAAATCTGTCCAGCCAACTGCTCATCACTCTTCACCAAGGAGATCATCCAGACCGAAACTACTACTGCATTGGATCAGCTCATCCAACTTTAACTTGCATCGTCTAACACAGTTGCCACCATGTAGCTATTCAGCCTCATTCGGATGAGGACCACAGTAATCTGGTAGGTGCATTACATGATATTATCTTGGCAGGATGGAAATGATATTCCTTAGTATGCCCAGCTCCCGGCATCTTTAGCCACCAGTATCTTGGATTGCCACAGCTACACTTTTATCAGAATCTCAGCTAATTAATTTAAAATCAACCCTAGAATTTCCCAGCTCTTTTGCTTTATCACTTCACATTCTAGAAATAATAGCAAATCTGTAATACAGCATAAAGAATATTCTAGCTGCCTTTAGAATGTCCTCTCTGCTGGTTGGGTTATATTTACACTGTTACACTGAATTTCCTGTGCACTGTTCTCATTAAGCCACTTATTGCCACCATATGATTGCACCTGGATATCTTTGTATGGCACTATATTGTGCCCCATAGACATAGTCACAACTCCAAGCCATTGGTTTAGCAAATGAAGGGCAAGTATTTCCAGGTCAGATGGCATGACAAACCTCTTTCAGGTAGGCTCTGTCAAATCTTGCAGCAGAGTTTGAAAAGTCATGGTTTTTATTTGTCTACTCCCATCTCTTTCTTGGCTATTACTACACCTGTGCAAGCAGAAGCAGAATGGGACAGGGCAGAACCACTGCATTTCAGAGTTCTGGCACAAATTTAAGTTGGTGTTCCTTTGTATACATGTGCTGCCTTGTTTTTGATGAATCAAGAATGCTAAACAAATTTCTTATAATGCATGCTAGTCCATATGATCAAAGGGTCCAAAGAGGCTTCCTTTTGTTCCAGCAAATGCTACTGCTAAAAATCTGTTTCATCCTGATAGCAAAAATCTTCTTTACCTTATTTTCTGTTGCAAAGATTTACCAGTTTGCTTTATGTTACCTGCTTGTATTAGGAAATTATCGTCATTATACGGAAAATACATTTCCATTGTGATATGTATGTATTATATATACACATTTTTTTCCAATTGTGAGATATATACATATATATGTGTGTGTACATATATATATGAGTATCTTTCCTACAAAATACATATTTAAATAATCCAATAACCTAAAAGAAAATTCTCCCTTATGTTACTTTACACTCCCACTGCAAAACCACTACCTCCCACAAACCCCCAGCAATACTTTCCATTTGTCCTACACGGTTCCCTACACATAGCACTTCGATGAGTACTAACCCACCAGCTTGGCAAGGAGATGAACACACTGTGGCAAGCTCTAAGCTGTGCGCATGCAGACTGTCAAAAATGATTGACTTTGGACAACAAGTTCTAAAGTTACTGGAGGGAGAAGGGGAGGAAGAAAACAAGGATTGATAGATGGTGTAATTGCGTATGGTTAGAAAACCTTAGAAAACAAGGCTAAAAACAAGGCTAGGGGAATGAAATATAAACTATTCCATGAAAGCTGTAGGAGCGAGGTAACAGAAGCTACTTAAAATAAGAACAGCCAATAGCCAGAGACATCAAGGCAAAGGATAAGGTATTGAACATTATCACAAATGGAGAACCTTTACTGCAGGTTAATCTGCCGGTGTTTAACTCTTAGCTATTAAGAGGATAAGGGATGAACAGATAAGGCTTTAGAAGTAAAAACTGTATTTTCACATTTCTGCTGGTGGACTGCTGTTATGTTTTTAAAGGTAATCAAGTCATGGTATTAAAGGTAGTGATTTCTAGCAATCCTGTTGATCAGAATAACTAAAAGAAGTTGGAAAAAAGCAAATCCCCAGAAGCAATGCTATTCACACTGCAATTTGAAGGAAATTAGAGAAAAAAGCAAATGAAATAATTAGATCTAATTACTAAATCTTATAAAAAACTGTTAAACAGAAATGAACTGTAAACTAGCATTTCAAAGTATTTATTTTTCCCATTTTTAATGATTTCCTCGACCAGCTTTAGATACTGTTATTACTGGTACTAAGCAAGAGATGCACTGCGTCTGCAGGAACAGAATGGTCCCAGACTATCTGTAGGTGTCTGTTTGCATCTAAGGCTGTGCTTCCCAGTGAAGGACGATGATGCTAGGCCATCCCTATGGGCTTGAATGGTACTCTGGAGGCATACCCCAAGAAAAGGTCATTGACCTTTGTCTCCTCCCCTCTTCTCTCCTCCCCTCTCTTTCCCCACATTGCCATGTGAAGTGTGTAACATTTACTCCAAGTCAATAGGAGGGAGCCAAAGACTGTGGCTTTAGCTCCAGTGTGTTGGTGGTAGATGCTTGGCTCTTTCTCTCCGTCCTTCCCTGTCCCTTGATTCGATGG
>WAAD01025924.1:3826-26221 GCA_013389945.1 Fregata magnificens | reverse complement strand
CCGTCCTTCCCTGTCCCTTGATTCAATGGTACTGAGTCTGGGAGATGCACCAAGGTGATAGAACCAGCATCCATGAAGAGAGATGTGCTTCCCATGGGAGCAGACACTGACTGGCTAGAGGCAGCTAAAGGGCTCAGCTGTTAATAGTTGTGAGACAGAAATATGACTTCCTCAGAGATTCTCTATTGAGTTGGAGCAGCAGGCAGGAATACTGATGGGATGCATCAGGAAATGCATGAGTTTTCAGTGGGCTCAACTAAGAGTAGAGAAAACTGGCTAAGAGTAGGGGAGTGAAAGGGTAGTTTTCTGGAAGCTGAGGTGCAGGATTTGAAGAAAAGTTTTGCACTCGGGAGTCTGTTTTACGGGAGGCTGGGGCGCAAGCACTTTTTAAGAATGGGGAGTGGGTAGCTTAGTTTATTAGGCTGCCACAGGCCTTCAAGAGTGGACTGCAAGGAAAGACAGTCCTGATCTAAAAAGACTGAGACCTACTGTTTTGAACAGCCATTTTCTCAGTGATATTAAATATTTTGGTTTTACTTACTTCGGGGAAGTGACAACTGAACTACTGTAAGCAGCAGCATCTCATTTTGCAATGAAAGAAACAGGTTCGGGGAAAGACACAAGGTGGTTTGGTTGATTCATTCTTGACATCAGAGTCTGACTGCAGACAAGAACAGAGGAAGAGTTTCTGAGTTAAGGGACTAGCCTACAATGAGAATGATTTGGATTCAATTCTTCAACCTTCGTTCACCAGTTTCAGCCTTTCGCCCTGTTCTGTCACAGCCTGTGGGTGACCTAAAGTGTTTAATTTCTCTAGGTCTTCATTCCTAATGGAATAATAACATAACAAGGCTATTGTGAAAATAACTGCTTCATTCAAGTTGTGAGGTGATGAGAAAAGCCAGTAAAATGTGCAATGTAAATTCGAAGGGAAAAGTTGACTGATTGACATGAAACCACATAAAACTAAACAGCTTCATTTACGACTGGCCTGGTACTGAATATTCACCAGCTGACAAAAATAAACTTATTAAAAAATAATGCAGTAGTATTACCAGAATTGCTAAACTCAATTACTATTGCATTGTGACACAACTTGGAAGATCTCTTTGTCAGGTAATGTAATTGAGAGATTATTTCACTGCCATCAGATTAAGATGTAGTTGAAGTGTCTCTCATGTTAAAATTTTTTGCTTGGATTCCTGCTGAAATATAAAGAAATGGGCTCCTGTCTTGAAGTTTTAGATTCTTTCCTATTCTTTAGTGTATTTTCAGAGCGTTTAAAAATAATCTCCAACAGCCAAAGATTACCTGTGAAATCTTTAAACTATTATTGTGAAATATAAAAGGCTGTAACAATAGGAATAGTCATGGAATTTTAAAAATAAAAACAGGTCTGGAAAAAAGGACAATAAAGAAATCAGAGGTATCACTACTAAAATAATGCCTTTCTGTCTGAATTAACAAACAAACTGAGCTATAACAATTTATTTCTTTAGCATTGTAGCTCTTCTATACCCCATCTCTTGTTTAAAGATTAGAAAATAGCTCTTTTGCAGTTCATTAGCTTTTCATTTTCAAGGGGGACAAATTTAGGCAAGGTCCTTTGTCCTTCTAGTTTACATGCTAGAAAATCCTCAGTATCTGTGCACATTAGGAAGCTTCACTGCTTAGATCAAGTCAGCTTAAAACCAATTTAATTGAGTGCAAACTACTACAGGGACACTTTATGTCAGTCAGGTATATGCCAGTTCCAAGTGGTTTAAAATAAACAGAAACAACAGGAGATTAAACTAGTATTTACACAAATGTTGCATTACCTTAATTTAAATTGGAGTCACTTTCTTGGCAGGTTCTCCCTAAAACATTTTTTCTCAGAGTAAGACTGACTATATTAATTAACAGAACTATGTAATTTAATGAATTGCCACCCTTCAACTGGAGGTTACTGCCTGTTTAGTTGAAATGTGGTAACTGGAGTGAATGCCCTACCACAAACATGAAATAGAAAAGATTAAATGAAAACACATGTTTGATGTGGACATGACTTCTACCTGAAGGCTTTCATCTAGTCCTACTACATAAGAGCAAGGGAACATAAAGAAATTGATTTTCAATTTAAAACTATTGATAGATCATGACCAATTACTAATAATAAGTTATTTCATAAGCAGAGGAACCAATGAAGCCTGCAGTTGTGTCCTATGTGCCCTTTAAGAAATAAGGACAGAAAACTCAGTTCCCTTTGTGACTCTCCTGAGTTCTCCCCCTGCACCCCGCAGTATCCATAGCTTTCTCCTATATCCCTCTACAGGATGAGAAGAAACAGCATGTGCAGTGGCTGAATTGTAGCTCCATATGTGTAGATAGGTTAGATCTGATGTACACAACAGTTGCAGAGTCAGAAGGACAAGCAGAAGAGGTAACTGTTGGGATCACACTGTAGCGTTTCCTTGAAGGGACAGTGAGGAGAGAATGGGAGTACCAATTTGGCGCTCTCTCTGCTTATTTGACAATTTTCAGCAAATTTCAGTAACTTAATAACTACAAATGCTCTTCGTCTCTGTCTAATTTAGTTTGAAGTTCCTGACTGAGGAAAAAAATAAGTGTGAAATGAAAGACATCTCAGCCATATAAGCTTTACTTCCTTAGGCAAAGGAATACTTCGCACCAGTTTCACATATTTGTTTAGGTATTTCAAACATTTCAGTATATATGGATATCCTGAAGTTTTTGCAGGTAGGCACATTGAGGAATGGACACATTATGCTTCTTGCCAAATGCTGCTCACTTAGCTAATGGCAGGCCTGTGAGGAGAAAACATGTAGTTTCAGTTCCAGTCTCATACCCTAACCACTGGATAATGCTGTTCTTTGGCATTCACTTCCATGGAGAAATCAATGAGCTCACTTTCTCTGGGGAGATGGAAAGATTGGTCATACTGGCTTCCTTGTATTTTTATTCTAGCAAGCAACTTAACATGACGAATGGGTTTCCAATTTCCAGTCGTCTTAGCTGCAGCAACAGTGGAAGCACTGACCCGAGGATAAAATGTCAACAAAATGCCCAGTCACGACAAGGCCCTTCTGGGACATCAAACTTTACATCAATATTTGAATTTATCAGAAGCTGAAAACCTGCTTTTATCAGAAATTTCAAAACATATCTGTTCTCAGTTTGGAAATATTTGAAATGGACTTATTTCACATTTTGCGGTTTTCTAAGCATTTTTAATTAAAAATAATGGAAAGACTTATCAAAAGCTTTCAAGTCTTGTAAACTCTAATGAACTATGATGTTTCCAAAATAGTTTGGGAATTAAATTAAAAATGCCTTTGTGAGAAACTGATTTGTTTTGCCAGTGTTGATATGAGGAGCTTGAAAAGGCAATTTTTGACAAATCTTTTCATTATTCCATTAGAGGTTCTAATGTGCATCTTGATGTAAAGGGAGCCACACAAGGGCTTTCCTACTGTTGTCATTAATTCAGTCACAATCATCATGCTAATAACACTCAACATCTTTGCTGCTTTCGATGCCATTGATTAGGGAGGAGGTTTTGCAGACCTGGCTGTGACACCTCACTGGGATGAACAGTTAAACTTTAAGAAGGCTTTGATCATCCCTGGCAGACCTGCAGCTACTGCTTTTACTCATGACCTTTCACCATTCCTATTCAAGAGCACTTCAGCAAGACTTCTGGGAAAGAATGTGCAATGCCCTGAGCTACAATGCCAGCAGTACGCTGACAGCACCCAGCTCTGCGCCTCAAGGCTGGCTTGTTCCCAGCTGTTCTACTGTCTGTAGGAAATTGGAAGCCTGCTGAATGAAAGGCAGATGGTGTGATGGACAACCTCTGATCCCTATCGGCAAGTTACACAATGTAGACTGGCAGATCTTTTCAGTACATGATAAAATGAATTGTGCTTTCACTGTCACCAAATTAATTCTTGATTTTAGTGCTTGCAGACCATCGGAACTGAAGATGATTTGCTAGTCCCATCTAAAATATTGGAAAATGGTCATGTTGTCAGTCTGATTTTGCAACCTCTTCCTTCATTTTTGCATGAGAACATTATCAGCTCAAGGAAAAAAGTCTCTAGTAAGTATGGTGAAGAATATACAGGGATTTGTTTCCATAGTCTAACATTAGGTTAGAGATATATACAAAAATAGCAAAGGAAAATTGAAATTAACTTTAAAAATAAAGCCAAAATAAATTTTCTGAAAGTAACAACACAGAAGTTTGTTAATCAGTAAACTAAACAAAAATAAATAGTTTCTGAAATAAAACAAACCCAGAACCACTGTCCATGAAATGAGTAGAACTGCAGTCTAAGACACTAGCTATTCTGAATAATGTGATAGAAATGTATTCCTGTGCAAATATTAGTCTTGGTGAAGTGAGGAACCCTTAGTATCAAATGTGCTGACTTGTATTCATTGTCTGGGAAAGTACAGTGGCATCTTTAATCTGTACTTTAGTACACTCTCTAGATGAGCCCAAGACTTTGCTTTTATTACCTGAAAAAAACCTCTTTACCTTATATTTCCTCTGTGAGATTTTCTAGAAGCTCCGTCCTCCCAGTTTGCACATTTTGAGAATGAATAAAGGGCTAGGTGATTAGACCTCATACTTGACAATACACTTGAGTAGACTGAGGTGTTTTTAATAGGCAGTTTGGAGGGAATACATTTCTCCTCTCACACCAAAACTGCCTAATGAAATGCCTGTTGCCTCATCTTCAATTACCAGTGTCAAAGTTGCATGCAACCTAGATTTTGGACACACCGCAAGTGAGGTGCATTTGTACAGACACATGCTTGCAGTGAGACAAGGTTGTAGCTAACAGGCTTGCCTCGTACCGTAAAAGGAAGTACAAGCTGCTCTGTGGACATGGAGGCAGATTGTGTTTCTCATCAGCATGAAGAGCTTACGTCATTTTTCAGAGTTGCAGGGTCTGTGATGGCATTTGTTTACCTAAC
Organism: Fregata magnificens; assembly: GCA_013389945.1. NCBI lineage: Eukaryota > Metazoa > Chordata > Aves > Suliformes > Fregatidae > Fregata > Fregata magnificens. The sequence continues at coordinate 21,235 of WAAD01025924.1, read as the reverse complement.
TGATTCCCGTGCCAGGTACAGTGTGGCAGCTGGGAACCGGGAGATGGATGGGATGGCTCTCTTTCAGACTTTTACTCAGGGTCCAGTGCTGGATGTCTCTGGTTTCCAGATGGGGTGTGCCTTCAACTGCTGTTTCTCTGGTTGCCAGGAGAGACATAGAAGATAAATGAAATGGCAGAGCGTTCCAAGCCCTTGTTCAGGCTACAGTTGCTAGGTGGTTTTGGTTCCCAGATTGGGTGTCTCCCCTGTTTCTGTGGCTCCCAGAAGGGACAATGAAGGTGGATGACATGGCAAAGTGCTTTATATCTTTCATTCAGGCTCCAGTGTCTTCCCCATTCTGGTACAAGATTCCCCAATATCTGAGGAAAAGGAGGAAAGTGCCTAGTGTGTCAAACTTCTGTGTATTAAAGAAGATAAGAGGGTAAGATTTCTTGTAAATGTTGTTGTTTTCCATATGCAGAGACATGCTTGCATGTCATCAGCCTCCAAGAGTTGGTCCCAAAATACTAACTGTTATTTAGATAAAGGGTTTAAGTATCTGTTGTCACCACCTTTCTTGGACTAAAGAAGAAGGCAATTAGCTTAGAAAGGAGTGGTTTAGAGGTGAAGAACATTGAGCTCTGCTACAGCCAGCAGAGGAGGGGAGGGAGGGAGGCAGGCTGGGGCATGAGGAGGAAATCCTACTGAGAGGCGGCAGTGAGAGCAGCAAGCCTAAGAAGGTGGGGAGGGAGATAGAGAGATCTGTTGCTGTGGGAAGAGGTACCACGGTAACTGCTTCCTGGACATCCCAATCTTCTCAGCAACAGCAGAGAACAGCTTTCCAAGGGCACCTGACTATAGGCAAAGCAAGTCCTGGAGCCATGGCTGCAGCCTTTGGGAACAGACTATTTTGCTTGTGCCTAAAGCCAGCTGCAGGGAAGACAAAGAAGTAACACTTTAAGTTTCTCCACGTTCCTTTTTCCTTTTCCTGGTATAAGACACCCAAGAGCACTAGGAAACTGTAGAGCGTGGCTGTGAAGCTTCCTTGTGTTGTAGACCTTCAAAGTAATCAGTAGAGAACAGCTAATGGATAAGAATTACACTACAAGGAAAGAAGTATTTGTGTGTGTGTATGTATGTTTGTACATAGACTTACACACATGCAGACACTGTGGACTTAATACTAGTTTGTTTCATCAGAGTTTTATTCTTTATCTCTTTTATACTTGTAAAAAATTGTCACATCTAATTGCCAGTTTTAACTAAAGATACAGTGGGCTGAAGTCTGAGGACTAGGTATTCTGCTTTAATTTGCAGGTACATAGTTTTAGGGGATAGTACCAGGGCACTTGACTTTTCTTCAGCCACAGCAATAGCCTAAGCATCCCCTGCTTCTCCCTTCTACCTTACACTGCACACTCACTTGTGTTGATACCACTTTTGGTGGGGCTACATGATGCCGCCTGGCAAAAACACATTGGAGAAGAAAGAATGCTATTTTTAACTGGAATAAATTTCAAATCTAGATCACTTTGCAGCTCCAGAAACACTTACAGTGGCACAACTGAGAAGGCCACAGAGGCTGCTCAAGATGGCACCAGTGGCCCGAAGAAACCCAATGTGCAGTCAACCATAGCCTTTGCTGTGCTGAAGTAGCTAAGGATACTCATTGTTTGACTGTGGCATCTTAGTTCACAAGCAGTTGTATGTCAATGAAGGTCCCAAAAGAAGAATAATAAATGGCCAGGAAGGGGATTTCCCCATTTTGGCAGCAGTAGTCACTGCATTGGTTCAAGATGCACTGTGAAACGTGCCCTTCAATGTTAAAGAGTGGGTAAAGGGAATTTTTCTGTCAGGGCAGGAATTATCTTTTTAATGTGTTTGTAAAACATCTGACACAGGAAGGGTGGGGTCTTCCTCTGATAGAAATGGCAAGAAGAATAGAGCACTTCAGGAAATCTCGCAGTCAGCAAGAGGAGCTTAATCTCATTAAAGGGACATGAGGATGATACACTGTATAAGCTGATTAACATTTACCCAGAGAACACTACTACTTTTGAGAGATTTTGAAAAAGGATGCCTATTTATAGTGTGAGGAAACTGAAAAAATACCAGATAGCTTCTATTAAATAAAGAAAACCAAAACCCAACAATAATAAGTGTAATAAAAATCTTGTTTACATTACTGCAAAAGAGTTCTCCAGTAATTCAAAATAGAGCTCCCTGTTTGCCTTCATACACTAAATTTTTCTTTTTATGCATTTGTCATAGATGGAGTGGTTTAATAGAGTAGAAAACAAAAAGATAAACAGTCAAGTGACTTCAGACATACTTAATTGAAACTTAATATAATGCTTCTGAAAGGCACTGGATTAACAACATCGGAAATTAAATTATTCATCCACAGAACAAGAACGTTCTGTGCGGTACCGATGACATCTTGTCGTCTGATCTGTTGTGGTTTAACCCCAGCCAGCAACTAAGCACCATATAGCTGCTTGCTCACTCCCCTGGTGGGATGGGGGAGAGAATCAGAAGGGTAAAAGTGAGAAAACTTGTGGGTTGAGATAAAGACAGTTTAATAGGTAAAGCAAAAGCTGCGCACACAAGCAAAGCAAAACAAGGAATTCATTCACTACTTCCCATCAACAGGCATCTCCAGGAAAGCAGGGCTCCATCACATGTAACAGTTACTTGGGAAGCCAAATGCTATCATTCCGCATGTCCCCCCCTTCCTTCTTCTTCCCCCAGCTTTATATGCTGAGCATGATGTCACATGGTATGGGATATCCCTTTGGTGAGTTGGGGTCAGCTGCCCCGGCTGTGTCCCCTCCCAACTCCTTGTGCACCCCCAGCCTCGCCTCCTCACTGGTGGGGTGGGGTGAGGGGCGGAAGAGGCCTTGACTCTGTGTAAGCACTGCTCAGCAGTAACTAAAACATCCCTGTGTTATCAACACTGTTTTCAGCACAAATGCAACACATAGCCCCATACTAGCTTCTCTGAAGAAAATTAACTCTACCCCAGCCAAAACCAGCACAGGTCCCATGAACAGGCCTCCACAAGGAACAACAGAAAATGTTCAGTCGAGAAATAGTTTTTTGCTTCTCTGATACAGTAGAAGCTGGCACTTTTTTGTTTATTTGGTGCTGAAGGGAAGGAGCTGGTGCCAGTAATACCTACTTACTAGGATCTGAATTGAAATGACTAACATATTTCGTATTGGCTTATAGAATATCATCAGATCAACTGAAGTTCCTAAGAGCTCCCATTACTGACTTATGGTGGGTTTCAGTTGGTGACCTATAATGCAAAGGACCTAGTTCCCATTAGCAGTTGTCTTAGCATTTTGCAGACTATTTTTTTGTCAAATTAACATTTGTTTCTGATATATAAAACTGTCCACAGTTTGGATACCCCTGTAATTTTAGAGATGAAATCAGCTATTTTCTCACACAAATGCGTAATCATATAATCAACCTGGCTTAGTTTTTAAAGGTATCTTCAAAGACTTTTTAATGGGCAGTGCTGGCTCTTCTTAGGCTAGTTGTGCACTTCAAAAAGGGGGAGTTAGGGCATGGTCAGACAAGCTCTGGCAAATCTAGCTTTTGCTTTTGCAGTTTAAGAAATTTCTGCCCCCAGCTCTCTGTTCAGCCTCTCTCCTCAAAGTTACCAACCCTACACCAGCTTTTGTAGGGAACTGGCCGAGACATTCAAATCCATTCCCTTTTGCTGACTTTGTTGTGTGTGCACTAACCTCCAGGAGAGGCCTGGTGCAGCTTCAACCGAAGCTGCCATTTCTGTTGTGAACACGGAGAAATGTGAGGCTTGGCCACTGTAAACAGCGGGGCATCTGGAGAAAGGCAAATCAATTAGGACACAACAGGAGCCAGGGAAACCTTTGTCAGCATTAGCAAAGGTCACGTCTCCAGTGCTTTCTGTATGTCCGTGCCTTTTGCCATAAAGACCTATGCCTATAGACTGCATTTAATTTATTTTTTCTAACAGATTCTCTGGTAGAAAACAGCCTGCAGTTCCCATCCTTTCGCTGTTTCCGCCAAGTCGGGGTCCTCGTTGCTCTCACCCACATCCCTTCTAACCCCAGGTGGGACATGCAATTTGCCTCTGACAGTGTCCTACTTTGACAAAACCCAAAGGCCAGAGCTGATACCACGTTTATGGTTGTGTTTTGAGGTCCCCAGGAAAACATCCAACCAAGAAGGATCTCTAAAAAAACCCCCAAACTGTGGACATAGAAATGTAGAATTGAGGGACAAACTCAGAGCTTATTTCCTAATTTATGGGCAGGGATAATTTGCACATAAATGACTGAACTTTTGTTTATAATGAATTTTAAACATAGCTCATGATCTAGGCCAGGTGGACAAGTAAAATAGTTTGTTAGAAGCGAGAACTGTCACTCAGCCTACTGAAGCACACTAAAAATTTAGATAGGTAATTAAATTGTTTACCTTAATCAGGAAAAGGCTTGTGAGGCTTTGAGAATCTCCTTTTATTTTGTAGTCAACATATAAAATGTTCTCTAATGGGAGTGAAGTTTATGAGGGGAAAAATATTTCCTCTGTGTAAGGATATTTGTGAGAGGAATTTCAATTGAGGGCACTTCATTAACAACAGGATCTCTAACAATCCCTTTCTGTTGTGCTTTACCATGTGTGAAGGTACTTTTAAATAAAAACAACTGAAAATATTAATAGGTATATATGATCAATTTGCTGAAATATGTAAGTGAAACCTCAAACATGCTTAACGCTCATGCTTCAAGCTTGCCTGCTTTCAAATGTTCCATAGAGTCAAATTAACTACTGTGGTTTGCTGTCAATGGTTGGCAGCAGGCATATTGCTCAGTAGATCCAAATATGACATTTCAAATTGTTATTTAATCCATAAGGAAAGGAGTGATTGTCACATCTTGATATATTTAGTATTGGGAGATTGTTAAAGGTTCACTCTGCAGCTTAGAAATAATAGAATGTTATTGAATCAAGTGAGGCTCATGGAGGGTGTGCTATTGCTGCTGTAAATTAGAATTACAACCCATATGGTGACAGGTCCATGGTGGAATCGTCTCTCTAATCTTGGGTTGTCTTCACTAAGCTGCTTGCCTGGAAAGGTATGCATATTATGAAATATTTCTCTTCCTTGCACTAAATGTATGGGTGAATTATGAGGCTCTAGGATCCATAAAGGCGCAAAATATATGTTGGGTTGTAGTTTTATTAGATTGGTCAACACATTTTGAATAATGATTTATAAAATAGTAATAATTTTTCTTTTCCAATGTTGACAGTTTAGTGATTTTTTTAATTCCAACTTTAAAAAATGGAAAATTAATGATGTGACACTTTTTTTTCCTTCTTTTTCTAAGAAAATATATTCTATGCTACTGCACTTTCTGTCTCAGCCTCTACAAGTGCTTCTTGTCCTATAATAACTTAGATCCTGTTGGCCAATTTCAATCAAGTTTCGCAAGGGATGGACATTTGACAGATGTTAAGTTCCTACAAAGTTTATAAAAAGATTTGACCAAGTAGAAAAGACAGATCCTTGTGACAGAGACCCTTATAAATTCCTCCGTTGAAGGAAAGGTGCAATGTGAGCCCAAACTTTGGTAGGCTAGACAGAATACACATGCAAGATCAATCTTGAGATGCAAATCCAAAGAAAACCTCGTTTGTATCTGCTGTTCACAGGGCTACCTGTTGGTTGATGAGCCTTTGGTCTCCCTCTTCCCACTAAATGTCTCTGTCTTTCGTGGTGCCTCAAAAGAAATAGTCCAGTAATACGTCTAATGTTTCACTGCTATGGAAAGGGGCAGTCCTACTCCTTGCTCCTCCCTTCCCACTCCTCTGCTTCTGGCCATCCTGCCATGTCCCCTCCCTTGTGCTGGGCTGGTTCAGCTCACTAGCCTTAAAAAAAATCATTTGCTTCTCTGGTGTTTTCTTCTGGGTTAGTGAGTGGAATTAGTTCAGTGCATGTCTTAGGAGTGCCAGGGCTTGCACAAGGGAGCGGTGAGCATGTGTTAACAGCAGCAGGGTAGCAGCAGTGAGCTGCTAGATTGACTCCGTTTGATGATGAATTTTATTTTAAGGCCACTCTACCTCTGGCAGAGATTATCCACACACAAGTTTTGTAAGGTTTAATTTCTGTTCATTGATACTGTATCTAAAGATAAGTTAATTTGACTTAGCTGTCCTAGGAATTCCTGTCTCAACATGAGACCTTTGCGACTGATAAAAAAGCAGGCCACATATAAGGCATAGAAAACAGAGGCTTTGTCTATATAAAAAAGAGAATATTGGAAATTCAGGACGTGAAAAATCATACCACTACCACTTACTATGGGCTTTGACAGAGAGGGCGATCTGGTGCGTTTAGCTACACCAGAGAGGCAGCCAGTGTCGCCTCCCCTATCTATCCATGCCACTCACCTGCTAGAAATCATTGCACCCAAAGATGCATTCACGGACGCCACTGGCAGTCACTGGTTTAACACATGCCTAACTTCAGCCCTGATTAAGGCAAGTGAACTGGCACAACCCCACGTCCTGCCTTGCTGGTCCCGTGAGCCAGGATGGCAGCAGGAGTGCTGCCATCCCCCTGGTCAGAGCGGGAAGGCAGTACAGCTGCCATTTGTTACTCAGGATCCTGGCTCCTGCAGTCAATTAGATCTGGACCTGTTCCAAGAGAGTTATTACCCCGGAGATGTGTCCATTTCGATTCTGGAAATGATCCTATTGTGAACAAAAAACTGGGAATACTATTAATGGAAAGACATTTCTTAGAAATTGAAAGAAAAGAATATATGAGGATGAAAGACCTCCCACAGTTAAATGTACAGTAATCACAATTTTAAAGGCATAATTAAAAAGCCACAGAGTTCTAGCTAATATTTAAACTGATGACAACAGCTGAAAATGATAAAGATTCTTCTACAGGAAAACTAAATATTTCTAGTATTGGTAAAAATATTTCCATGCGGAACACTTCAGGCATTGACATATTAAACACTCATAGATTATACCGGATGTTTAGTTAACGCTTGGCTTTGACTTGTATAAAATAGTGACAGCAATCATTTGCTGTCTTGAACAAACTGGACTTTAAGTAGTACTGAGAGTTCGTTACTATTTTTAGCCTGGTTTCTTAAGGAAAGAAGTTCACAGATCCCACATGTGTGCATGTGTGTGTGTCCATCTCTTCCTCTCCATGTACATCTTGAGTCTGTTGATTAATTTCGACCAAAGTCATCAGAAGGGTGATCTCACAGAAATTAAGACCTTCTTTTCATGAAAACAGGCAAACAGAAAAAGCACTTGCTAAGTGAAAGTATAGAAGATGAGTTCAGTTCTTACTACATCCCTATCCAGAATCCACATATCGGGAGAAACAGAATTACTTCACCCTTAGGTAATTAGAGGTCACACCTTCTTAGACACCAGAAAATCCAAACATGATGCACAAATCTGTAGGAAACAAGGCTTCTATCATTCACATAATCAGTTGCTATATTACCATAAAGACACTAATCCAGATATTTTGCTTGTCATGCAGTGGCTTCTGCAATATTTGCGTATAACTGTGTGTTGTGGGTTACCCTGGTAGACAGCTAAGCCAGACCCAGTACACTGTACCAATCATATTTTGTTTTCAATTTAGTAATGAAAATGACCATTCCTGTCATAGCTATTTTTGTAGCTGAAGACTATGACTGTCTAAGTGAAGCAGCATCCAAGACAGCCATACCATACTGCAGAGGAACATATGAATGTAAGTGCCCTATAAAAACTTAATTTATATAGAACAAAAGAACCTTTTCAGGCTACAAACCATGATATGAAAATTGGAGCCACATCAGCTGCCTTTGGATTCCAGCACTGCAAATTGTCTAAACTGCACTTTGTAATTAAGCAGAGTTATCAAGTTAGCATTAAAGAAGATACATTGAAGGCCAGAAGCAAACAAACTGCAGCAGCACTGAGCTCCTGAAGGCTAAATTTCCCTGCTAAAAAGCAGTGTGAATTGACCTGTGTTGTTACGACCAGAATTATTGCCATATTCAAACTAGCTAATTTAACTCTACTTTGGGTATCTTTGTGCTACACCGTTGTTTGCCACATAGACACTCTTGTCTGCGTCCTGGTAAACAAAGCTAATAGGGTAGTACAACCTATTTCAGATATCAACTCGGTATCTTAACCTCCCTGGATGTGCTGTGCATTAGAGAAGCTGGCACAGAAATCTAGTAAAGACTTCTGATCTCCAGCAAATCAAGAGCTGTCAACATGTTGTGGTACTCTGGGCAAAAGAGAGGATTATGTTCATTTTGAAGTGTAAGGCTCCTCTTTTCGCTGAGGTGAAATTTTCCTGCAGGAAGCTTATCAAAATTTCCCATTGTGTATGCCTATAAAAAATACAGATCCACTGATTTGTTTTTTAGCTTTAGAAAAAGTAGAGGTGTCTAAAACCAGTCGTATTTTTGTTGTTCACAACCAGTTTGAGTGTAATACATTTAAAACTTACAAGCTACAGACTTACCCACATACGTATATTGATGATGTCTACTATAAAGAGCATGTATTGAATTTAATATTGCCTCAGTTAAGTATTTGCATTTCCTCCATAACTTTTCATTTACAGTAATGCATTTGTCGATGAAAGTATTTTACTGTGGATATGCAAAGCAATTTAAAGCATTTTGCTGTGATGAAACCAACACAAAACGTATTCAGCAGCAGTCAGGATTTACAGGACAGGACACTGTACCAGAGCCAGGTTTATGAACATACCAAGTTCCCTGTTGTGGAAATGTTCCCTAGTACCTAAGTCTTGCCTGAAGCCCCAGCCCCTCCTGACAGCTGACAGAGGGTTCACATCTCGTTTCTGCCCCACCAGGAAAACTGTCTAGTCCTGCCGGGAACTTGCATCAGTTTAGCTCCTTCTAACAAATCTTTATTGGCACAGAAGAAAGAATATCCCAGTGGTTAGCATGGTAGCCACAGGCTACTTCTGTGATCTTGAGTAGTAGGCAGAATTATTAAAGAATGCACTAGGTAGTCAGTAGGATTTCCAGAGGCACTTAAGGGCCTGTTTGCCATGGAGAACAACAGAAATTAGGTACCTGGTGCTTTCAAAAATCCTGTCTAGGTGCCTATGGCCATGTCTAGACTGCAGAGCAGTTGCACTCCAGGGCTCTACATCTTGTGTGCACAGATTTCTTTCCCATGGAAACCAAGGTGCAGTGTGGGGAGAGGGGGATGCTCCGCGCAGAGATTGCACTTTGACACAGCTGACGCACTGGGAAGCACTCCCGCAGCCCTTCCTACATCTTTAAGTATCTAAACTGTTTTAAGCTTCTAAACAAAGTGTCAAAGTACATTAAAAATCAAGCTCTTTAATGCTCTGGGACTTGTTTTCCCATCAGTAAGGTAGAGATAATAATTCTTTTCTCACATGGCCATTATAAAGAAAAATACATCAACAACTTTGCAGAACTCAGAAGCCATACAAACACCAACCAAGAAGCATGTGACTCAGTCTATGCAGGGGCTGTATTACCAGCAGGGGAAGCGAGGTTAAGGTAGTACTAGTCCTCCTCTTAATGCAACTTTGTGCAGCATGTAACTCCCCATTCACAGTGCAGTATTATTCCTCCCTGTGATGTGAGCAATAGATACAATCTTCCCAGAATGAAATGGCCTCTGCATGTCTTTTCCAGCCCCAATGGCTATATAAATTCTCACCAACAACTGCACACAAACATTTGATCTACCTTGGATTTCCATTTTTCCAAAATAATGTCCAACTTATGCCCAGTAAGTTCCATGGCTAGGATCCACTTCTGCACTGAACTGTGGGAGTTATTTATAGCTATAAATGAGGATGATTTTTGAGAATACTGTCTCTATAGAAACTGGTGGTGGACTAAACCAAAGAGGTTTCTTAGAGGAAATTCCCTGCTCTTTTCCCTTCGTAGATAATGCCAGAAAGAGCTTGAACCCCTTGTTGGCTGGTAGGGAAGGATGCATTTGGCATATTTGGTATTATTAATTTCTCTTCCATGAGTAAAAATGTAAACATTTACAACTGAAAGTATTTACTTACATAAAAATCTTTTTTCAATTGTATTTCAGCTGGGTCCATGTGTTCACTTCACTTACATTCCAAAAAACCAAGGGAAATTCCAGCACACACACACAAAATTGCATTAAGATGGTGTTAAGGTTGCTGATTCTCATTCCTAAATAACACAAAAACTAAAAGTACAGGAAATCCTGAGTTAAGGCTCTTTCACAAACTTTAGACATAATTTCCTTTTTCATACATAATACTTCCTTCAGTGCTGGTGGAATCAATTTGCGGCTGGCTGTTCTGGCATTGGGACAATGATGTGGCAGCGGAATACAGCAAATCTGTGTGGACCCATTTCGTTTCCATTTATATGTGTGGTATTACCATAAGGCCAAAGCTTTTAAAAACCAATAGTGATTTTGAGTACTCAAAGCTGAGATGTCTGAAGTGTTCTGGTTTTTGGAGATTGCTGCCAGAAGGAAAACTGAAAATCATTTTAAAAAATCAGAAAATCCTACACAGAGTAGGAATCCCGACAAGAAATGCACTTTCGGGTAATTGTCAGTCATGGTCAAATTGCTTGCTGTATAGAGATATTAACATCTTTCCAGTCCCTAATAATTCACTTTTCTCAAGGCACCTCATGAAATCCAAGTATTACAATAAACATCAGTCTTTCCCTGAAGGGAACGCCTGCTGTGAAAGATAATAGTAAATTGCATTAACATGTTTCCTGTAAGCAAAAGGGTCTGCGGTATGGGTGAAATCATTAAAAGCCCTTCACCTACTGAGGTGCTATCAGTTTTAGTGGCAGGTTCCATACTTTGAGGCCTGCCAGTGAATTGTACTTGCTGCTGGGGAAAGAAGCAATAAATGTTTAGATGCTGATAGCAACATCCCTCGCTATTTTAGAACAGGAAGTTAACGAGGAACATGCAGCTGGAACTGCAAGGAATGTCCCAGTAGCCACTCTGAATTTGGTTACTGCTTGCAACTTGCCCAGCACGGCAAGGGCAGTGCTGCAACTCATGTGAGAACCACCATCTTGTGTTTTTTCACTCTCATTTGACACACACACACACACAAAAAAAAAAAAAAAAAAAAAAAAAAAAAAGCAGCATACTTTGGCACTGCTATGGCACCAAATAACCCGATAGCAGAGCTATAAATGAGACCCATCGCTTCAGCATCTTGAGGTGTTTTAAAACGTTTAACTGAATCTTCCAACCTCAAATAACACGAGGTTTTCAAGGTTTTCCTTCACAATATGAACTCATTTATAGAATGGCAAAACCAACCCTGATTAACTAGATACCAATAAACAACTATATACACTGAAAGCCTTCTGTTGACAGATTAATAACTGCCTTGATGAACAGTCCGTAGTGAAGTTATTTTCATTTTATGTTGCAGCTAAGATGATGCAGCAATGCGGCTGAAGGGGTGGAAGAAGTCCTGTACCCCAGCCAGTCTGTGGCCACGTACTTCCTCTGCTTCCTGCATATCCTACCTAACAAAAGTGTAGCTGCAAGGTGAGTCAGTTCAACTAGCTGATCCAGTGGAAAACTAACTCTGAAAAAAAAAGAAACAGTTCCTCACTGGGTCAGTCAGCTGCATCAGGTCACACTGAGGCTGCGTGACAGATCTGGTAACAACAGCCAGGGGAGAGAAGGGCAGAGCAAGACCATGCTTTCCAGCAGCTGCCATCAATAGAGTCCCTTAGCTATAGCATGAAAACTCACCCTCAGATTAACTGGAGAGGATGGTGCAATTTGGTGTAAGGACAGCTGGCGTCCTCCTCTCTGTGCACAAAGGAAAGCAGTAGACCACAAGGCAAACACAATGCAGGACCAGTACACCCTTATCTAGCACGCTGGAAGCAGACTGTGGCAGACCGCTGAGAAGAGCTAGTGTCAGGCTGGGGGGCCTTAATTAAGTCAGCAGCAGGACACAGCTACAAGAAGGCCTAAACATCTGAGGGGTTTAAAAATAGGCATTGTCACTTTGCTTTTTGTCACAAGAAGCATACTTGAAATTAGGATAGAATTTAGAAAAGCAGTGTCAGGAGCCTGCCTGTCCCATCCCTTTCAGGAGCTGAGCAACTATATTTTGCAGAAGCTCTGAAATGCCTATCTAGTGTAGTTCCATTCATCGTAGACCTTTTCAGCAGTTTGGCTTATATGTGACAAAGAAACCTGTAGTGATGTCCACCGTGGACAAAACTGAGGAAGCCATTTCACCTAACTCTGTCACCCCAGGTTAGCTACTTGTCCTAGACAGCCATTACAGGCCACACCAAGAAATATTCACCTCAAGTGTCATTCTTTTGCCTTACTTTGGTCACCTACCTTAGATTAAATGGATTGTGCTCCACAAGAGCTTACTTCTTTGCCTTGATAGTAAAGGGAACTGAGGGTGATTAGCTCAGGTGCAGCTGTCTGTTTCAGACAGCTGAAGTTAGGTGAGATGCAACTCATCTGAGGAGCTGTCACCTTCTGTCCAGCTGTAGATCATGAAATACATGGTACTATGATCCAAATATTCAGGAGTAAATGTAGTGAGACTCAGTATTATTTGGTTATGCTACTTCTGTCACCCCATTCCCTTAGAGGCTTTCCCTACCTAGTTAACCTCATATCAATCTTAGTGTGTCAGGGCAAAGCCACAGACAGTTCATATCTATCTTAACTAAGCACTGTAAAGGAAGAGGAGGAGTACATTTTCTGGATTTCAATAATAAAATTTTGGTAATTAAGGATCACAGCAATTCATTTCGGTAACCTATCTGCAACTGCCATGCAGATTGCTTTGTTCAATTTAGTTCTAGAAGTTCAAAGAAGCTGAATGTCTACTGGTTTCCTAGGCATCTTCATGAATCTCATCGTCAGGGAAATGTTGCCCTAACATTTCCATGTAGTAGTCTCTCATTTAATTTAAATCTGCTCCTTCTTGTTATAGTTTCCTTTACAGCAGTAAACAATCTCTCCCCTCTCTTGGTACTCAGATGCTCCAAAGATTTTATGCCATTACTATACAATGCTTGGTACTTGGTGATTCAGATGTATCTGTGTGGATCTCTTAACCTTTCCTTGTGAGCCAAGACAATCTTCTACACAATTACTACCTTGAAAAAGCTCTCTTAAAAAAACTAGCTTAAATGAATCCAGTTCAAAAAAGCCACCTTTTTTTTAATTTACAGTCATATAGACTCTTTGACCTATTTGAAATTTATCAGTAACTCTTGGAGCTTTTACAGCCCGTCTGGGTTTAGAATCCTTTCTTGGTACCAGCCACTGATGTACTGTTACTGCCAAAGGAGAAGAGCTCAGGAGCTGCTTCAGGTTTGCCCTGTGCTGAGTCTTCAACACGCTTCCTTCATTTTCAAGTGTATACAATATGCACTGTAACTGTCTTAAAATTTTTTAAACCAGTACGAAAAATACAGAGTTCAAACCCAATTGATAAGTCAATGTAAAAAAGGGCTCAAATACACAAAAGACTTGCTGCATCTTGACAAGCAGAGGCAGTGCATCAGCTGAGCACTCTATCCAGACCGTTAGACCATAATAAATGCAATGGAAAAGGCATTAGTAATGGCATGGGGCTCTGAGTCCAAAGTCTTGACAACTAGCAGTATATTTGGTATTTGTCTTAAAGTCTCTGCTTCTGGTTTAACTTCATAACACAGTACAGATAATATGTAAATGAAGTTAATTGCCTTTACAAGTACAGAAAAGGGCTTCATTATTTTGCAAAAACACCTCCAAAGCTCAGAAACTGGAAATCACCACTTTCCCCCAACCCTCTTTCAATCTCACATATTTTGAATCACTTTCTTGATTTTGTGAGACCTGATTCAGGATCTCTGAATGGCTGGAGTTATCCATATGGCAATAATTGCAGCTATTTTATCATAAATAAAATAATGTCCTTTTTAACGAAAACAAAGCTTTCAAAGCAGCTTCTTTGCACCCTCTTACAACAGCTTTGGTATGAAACTTGACACTGTGATGACAGCAAAGCCATGAGATGAGTTTTTCTCTGATGACCATGAAAAGAAATTTTGCTCCAAATTTTAATGGACATTGTATTATAGACAGGCCTGGTTGCACAAGTACCTGGCAAGGTTGTCCAACATTTCCCATTATGAGACTCTGTTTTCAGTTATTTGTAACTTTGCCAAAGTTTAATTATTTGCACTGAAATTTTCCACACTGAGCATCTGCCTCAGGCTGAATTTGTTTTTTTTGGAAACAAATAACTCAGCCATTTCTGAGATCAAGGCTAAGGGAAAATACGTCATTTTCTTTGTTAAAAAAAACCAACAGAATTCTGCTGAAATTTTTTAGGGCTGCCAAGACTTGTAGAATGGGCTTAAAATTTGGCAGAGGCTTGCCTTTATTTCAAGGATGTAGCTCTATCCATCTCTTAAGAGAATTTGTCAGATTTGGCTAAGTTCTAGTCCTTCAGGAAAAAAAAGCAGTTCACACATGCTCAGTACAGAAGTCTCAGGTGTCAGCAGTTGCATTTCTCAATGATTCTGTAATTATAGAACATGTTCCAGACTGAGGCTGAGCAGGATTTTCCTTGCAACTACAGCTCTACGTCATACTGGGCTACAGTCCAAGATGGAGTGCAGAAGCTCCATTTCTCCCACCTACTCTAAACAGGAAGCAAGAAGGAGGAAGCTGCACAATTTAAAAGCAGAGCTTGCAAAAAGCTGATCTGCCTGGAGATGACGAGCAGACGGGAACCAGGATACCAGAATGCAGAGACAGAGTGAAAGAAGAGGGAACTGGGACAGTTATGGTGATAGACACGGTAAAGCGCATGTGGAAAAGGAGGTGAAGAGATTCAGAGCCAGTAGGAAAGAAAAAAAAATTAAGAAGAGTTGCCGAAATGTTGGTAAATTGTGAGAACAACTGAAGGATCCACTCAGTCTGGGTGAGGGACTGGTGCTGGACATCAGCCTACAGAGAAGTCTATGGTGGAGAAGGAAAAGGGGCCAGGAGAGACAGAACAGAATAAAAGCTAGAAAGGAAAGGAACTAGTGGAAGGAACCAAAATGTGCTGAGAATGGAAAAAAGAGCTGGAAAGAGGACCGAGGTTAAGAAGAGAATAAGACTGAGGCAGTGACTGGTAGAGCCAGAAGTGGTTATGCTTTGCAGGAATAAATTCAAGCATCTGTGTCTTGTGGATGTGCATTCAATCTGGACATTGTAGTGGAGCCCAAGAACCTTGACTTCAACAATCCAGCCTTTGTCAGAAAGTCGGTTGGAAACTATCCATCAAAATGTTCTATCATTTTTTGTGGTCCACAGAGAGGACAAAAAATATTATTCCTAGTTATTCTGTTAGCTTAAGTGTCAGGAGACTATGTGGGGCATCTACATTTTCCTAACCCATTGATAAAACATGCATATTTAGGCATGACAGCTGAAACAAAAAAATATTTCTGTGGGAGATTTTTTTTTTTTTTCCCCTAGTTTGGATCAAAAGAGAGGAACTTATCTACACATAGAAAAGTATGATGGAACTTTTTTAAGCCTCCAAACCAAGTGTTCAGAAGTTAGGAAATGGAAAAACTAAAGCTATACAATCATGGAGACTGTATATTGTCTCCTTTGTGTTTAGGTGACACATTTCCTAACTGCATGATTAGTTATCTGTTTAATCTATTTTAGAATGGCACTATACACCTTCTTCTCTCTCAAAATCCCTATGTAATTCTTAGCAAGTCATCTACACTAAAAGCTTTTCATATGTAGTGCCTCTTTTTCTGTGCCTCACCTGAGTTCCTATGAGCTGGTTTACAGAAGTGTTGCACACTTGAGAAGTCAACAGGAATTACAACTTGAATAAATGAATTGCTATATTAAGGCTCAAGATCACGCACCTTGAACGTAGCACCCCAAACTACAGGATCGTTTTAACCTGACCTCTGCAAAAAGCAGGAGTAGCAATATGACTTTAACTGCTAGAGGTGTGTCATAAAAGTAAACATTCATATCTGTGAGGCACTCAGAAAGTACAGTGACAAGAACCACTGAAAAGATCAAGAGGAGATTAATGATTCTGTTGTCAGATAAGATTTTAATACTGTGAAATAAACAAGGCAGAGGGACTTATACTGAACAAGGACAAGCAAACAAAATATCAGATATTACTTAAAAACTACCTCTCACCCCTGAGCGCTGATTGAGGCTTGGCTCTTGAAGAAAAAGCCTTATGTGGATGTGTAACTAAAGGCGTTTGTACAGGGGAGATGAGTAAAGTTTGCATATAACCTGACATCTGGCATTTCCTACCTTTTGATTACTTGACTTTGCAGCTTTAATGACATTCTTAAAGCCTGTCATTTAATATGCTTTATACAAACATACAGAGCCTTAGGAATCCTGCATATTCTAATCGCCAGTATCACCAAAACCCCAAGATGGCATTATAGTTTTGTTTTACAAAGCTGTTTGAAGACAAACATACTTTTGTTTTTAATGCTCTATATAGTTAAAATGTTTCAAAATCTCTTCTTTCTCTCTTCCCTTCTTTCTGTTTCCATCTCTCTCCTTCATTCTTTACAAATGCCTTCTTTCTTCAAAAACTGCAGGACTAGCTCTGGCTCAAACAGCTGCAGAAACAGCTTGGCTTCAGACATTTACCACAGCAGATTTGCTTAATCAAACAACCATCAGAGCAGCTTTGTTCCAAGCAGTTGCCAAAAGCCTGTCATGCTACAACTTCAAAAAGCTGCTCCAGCAGCTTTGTTGCACACCAGAGATGCTCATCATGCATGGAGGTGACATCATACCTTTCTAAGTAGGAAATCTAATGATATTAATGTTCTCTATATTTCTGTGGTACAGTTTTATCCATCTAATAAAGGTAGTTGTATTAACCAATGTCATACTTTAGAGTCCATGACCACTTTATCTAGTTTATCTTTTACAAAAAAGGTGTTACTTTGTCCTACGTACTTTCCACAGTTGGACTCTGTCCAAACTTCGTTTCAGAAAGTTTGAAGAAAATTCTTTCAACAACTTTGAATAGGCAGTTGAAACCAAAAAACCAACAGAGAGCCATCAGAATAAAAGACTAGGAAGCATGCTGTATGGTAATCAAGTTCCAGCCATCATCGACTACTGCATTTTTGCANATCTTGAGTAGTCCACTCCTTTCTTGAAGAGCGATGCCCAGAGCTGGACACTGTAGTCCAGCTGAGGCCTTGCCAGCTGTGAGAAGAGTGGAAGGATTACTATCTGTGATTTGTAGGCCGTGGTCTTGTTAAGAGAACTCTGCACATAGTTAATGCCAGAGAGGACAAGTAGTGTATCCTAAACATC